>CM039584.1:14417250-14478291 GCA_022457205.1 Saccharum spontaneum | reverse complement strand
ATTGGATGTGCAGTTCATTTGTTAGATCATGTGCAGTTCAAATTTGATACATAAATCTGGATATCCAGCAGCCAACACATCATATACAAACGTCCTCGACAAAAGAAGAAAAAAACAAACTTGAGTTCATAAGAGGTAAGAGCATCTCCAAGAGTTTGCCAAATCAACTTGGCATCCGTCTATTTTTGGCAAAACAGAAAAAACTGTGCTCCAACAGTTAGGCATCCAACTTGGCAATTTTTAGAACTTGGCAATCTCCCCCCTCCACGCGCATATTTGCGCGCTGAGCGCGAGCGCGCATCCGACTTCACGTGCAAATTTTAAGCGGGGCTCTTCGTTCTTAACGGGCTCTTCGTTCGCTTAGCGGGCCTCTTCTATTTTACCAAGTCCCAAATGGCAAACTCTTGGAGAGAGTCTATTTTTTCACTTGCCATATATTTTAGCGAGTTGCCAAATCACGATATTTGCTGCTCTTAGTAGCCGGTGCATTAGTTTGGTCCCTAAGTTTCCATTAATCGAAGCAACCAACCATCTAGCAGCACCCTTATCCAGGTGCAATTTTTTTAAAAAAACTCCATTGCAGTTGTAACTGCTTGTAGCAGCTCTCTTGTTGTCCCATGTGCTTTTTGTCGGGTGGCTAAAATAAAAGCCGACCCGTGGGGGTAAGATAGCCCCCGAGCATTGTGTTTAAGAAGAAGACTTTTCATGTCACAGGTCGAGAAAACCTCCGAACCTCTACCCCATCCGTACACAGCGGCATTGCAGCTCCCGTGAGGCTGAGCTGGCCTTAGACCTGTGCTTTGGCGTGGGACAGATGAGAGGATTTTTTTCCAACGCGCAGATAAACTGCGCCTCCTCCGGCCAACAAATCCGCCTCCGGAGGTTCGAACTCTGGTCGGCAGGGTACAAAGCACACAGCTAGACCAGCTGGACTAGCGTTGCTTGCTTGCCGGGTGGCTGTAAAATACTACGTAGCAACTTTGCAACAGCTATATGTTATGTATTGACTTGTCTAGGTTCATTCATACGAAGTGCCTCAAAAATTAAACATGCAATGCAGGAGCTCTGTCTCATGCTCCCTTGTACAAAAGTTAGGGAACCAAGGAATATTTTCGGCTGCTCGTGGACAAGATAAAGTCAAACTGTTTGTACAAAACGTGAGCAAAAGATCAGTCAGGATACGCTCAGTTCAAATCGTCCTTCTGGCACGATAAGTCAACCAATCGGATGCTCTTTTTTTTCAACAATGTCAACCCAACTGTGACTGAACAATTGTACTTCTCACAAGCGTAAACCATGTAACCAGAGCACAACCCAACCCCCCCCCCCCCCCCCCCCCCCCCCCCCCCCCCCCCCCCCTTTTTTTTGTGCGGCACCGTAGCATTTCAATATCAGGGAACTGCGACGTTGTGACCTTAGTCATGGAAATAAGTTGTTACCTCCGTTCCAAAAAGAATACGATTCTAACTCTAGGTTAGTCAAACTTTAAAAAAAACTATCAATATTTATATCACAAAACACACACACATATTATACACACACACACACACTATATTTAGATCCATAGCCTTGTATAAACTTGATTAACCTAACAGCACTTATCTAGTTGGTATTTTTTGTATAAACTTGATTGAACTTAGTGATTTGACTCTGATACTATGCTCGATTGCATTCTTTCTCAGACAGAGGGAGTATTTATGTGCTTCACAGGCCAAGCTGTTTGATTGTTAGAGTTAAAATGTAATAATCTTCTACTCAGTTCATTCTAAATTATATGTAGGTACATAACTTTTGCTATAGATGTAGATATAATTATATACACTATATTTAGATCCATAGCTTTTACTACGTATCAAGGAAAAAAACCAAAACAATTTATAATTTAGAACATAGAGAATATATGTTAAGTTAACGATGGCCAACAAATTACTCAACATTTGCCTGTTCCATACTCCGATTAAGTTTCGATTTCCGGAGTGAACCCAAGCTTGTCCAGCTGTTCTGCCTAAACTGCTCGAGCTCTGCCCGGATTCATGCCGGCCCGTTCGTTGTTAGTGATATTCCTATACACACGTTAGGTTAGGGCGATAATGTTCCTTATTGTGCAAGACAATGCTACAGCTACACACAACTGACACAAATTCAAAGACGTGGACGCCTGAAACATAAATCTGGCCAGGTTTCTTAGCCCTTGTTTAGTTCACAAAAAGTTTCTCAAAAAGTGCTACAGTAGCCGTCACATCGAAGCTTTAGCCGTATGTATAGAGTATTAAATGTAGGTAAAAAAATAACTAATTGTACAGTTTATCTGTAAATGTCGAGATAAATCTTTTGAACCTAGTTAGTCCATGGTTGAACAAATTTTGCCAAATAACAATGAAAGTGCTATAGGAATATTTTTTAAAAACTTTTTTGCAATCTAAACACGGGCTTAGTGCGACTCACGTACAAAGATGGGGGAGGCATATTGCAACATATGCTACACAGTTTGTAAACAGATATTCCCATCTGGTCGAATAAAAAATTGTTAATTCAGATTTCAAGTACAAACAGCACGAAATTCATAAAACCCGTGACTGCTATCCAGTGATGTCGCAGCACTATAGAGCCGATGCCGAGATTTGTGAATATCGTTAGTTCGCATGGGACCTCAGGTCAGCAGCTCTGTCATGGTTTTCAATGCAAAAATGCTCGACACAAATAAAGCACACCAGTAGTCTTCCCCACGACTGGTATTATCCGCAAACCAGAAAGGGCAATCATCGAACATGCAGCTGGGAGATATCCTTCGCTAGAGCCAGCTATTCAAGTTTCAAATATCTCCAGCTTGTACAGTTGGGCCACAAAGAGCCTAGTATGAAAAGGTATATTACAATTGTTTTCCCAGATTTCGATTAAATCAATGCAAGATTTTCTTTTGGGACATATGAAATGATCTCCAACTATTCATTTACCACATAGCAAAAATTCGGTTCCATGTCCGGGTTTTCGTGAATTAAGCTGCTAAGTGCAATCAGGCATTCACTCTACTTGAGTTACCCATCAAGTGCCCCTAGCTCCTTCATATCTTCCAAGAATGCCATATAAGAGTCGTCCATACTTGGCGGCTTGGGTGCTGCTGAAGAAGGCTGGGCATCACTTCTTATGAGGGTCACCGAAGGCTTTGAAATGGATGCTGTTGATGACTGCTGCTGCTGCACCTTTGGTTTCGGTTTGGGGAGAGCAGATTCTCTCTTGACACGAACTGATGCAGGAACCTGTAATGATTCAAAGGCGGGATGAGCAATCATACTACAGATATCTGAAAGAGAAAGAATTCAGGCAAAAATACAAAGAGAGATAGATGGCATACCATAGCTGTCAGTTCAGGAGTGTGCTGTGCTAATGGTCTCTTTACAACTGTTGGGGCAGCTGACTTCACATATGATGGCTGCTGAGGTAACTGAGGCCTTGGTGCGAAGGCAGCAAACTCATCTAGTTGCATAGGGGGTCCTGGCAAAAATGGAGGCCTAAGCATCGGTGGCGGACCAGGGAGCACACCATATGGTGGCATTGGCATTTGAGACGGGGGAAATCCTGGAGGAGGTGGAGGGGGCCTGGTAACTCCAGGAGCCATAAGCGGTGGCCTTGAATCTGGTGGTGGCGGAGGTGGTGGAAATCTCATGACTCCAGGAGCTAGCATCTCAGATTGCATTGGAGGCCTTGGAGGTAAAGGTGGCAAACTGGGTGGAGGCGGTGGTGGTAAGACCCTCGCTGCAGTATCTTCTTTAAGTCCAGGAGTGTCCTTTGAAGTGCTAGCGGCCTCCACATCAGTTGATTTTGGTGGCAAACCGGGCGGCGGGGGTGGTGGAGGCAGGACAACTGAGGGCTGCAAACAAGGTTACATCAGACCAAGTCACAAAGGTCAGCATCCAAACATTTAAACATGAGGAAAGGGGGTTTGTTGCATTATCAAATGGATTAGAAGCACTAGTAAATATACAAAAGAGATCCAAAGTAGGTACCTGAGCAGAATTTGTTTTGCTCTCATTTGCACTAGACGCTGGTGATGGATTTGATGGAGGTGGAGGTGGTGGAAGTACTGTATGACCTGATACAGGTTCTCTCGGAGGTGGGCCGGGAGGAGGCGGAGGTAACCCTGGTAGTGCTGCATCACTGTTAGGTTTAGGTGGTGGTGGGGGTGGTGGTGGGAGTGGGGGCAAAGGGAAAGGAGGGGCAGATGGATCAACAAACTCTGAGGTGGCTGGCAATGGTGGTGGCGGTGGAGGGGGTGGCAGGGCCGATGGACCTGCTTCAGACTCTGACATGGAAGATGAGGCCCCGGTGCTGGATGAGGGAGGCAGTGGGATCCTTGGTCCTGCATGTCAACCAAGAAATCAAACTGAGAAAAAGCTACTGATGATTACTAACTGTAAGGAGATAATTTTACGTGAACTTGAATTTTTTAACAGAACAATATATTCACAAGCGAAAGAGAGATGAATATAGTACCTATAGATGATTTGTACATCGGAGGTTTTCCAGGTGGTGGTGCTCCAGATGGATTTAAGGTTGGATGATAGTAAACAGAGTCCTGTAGTATAAACATGCTAAGTATCTATTCAAATATGCAATAACCTTTTGCAAACAATTCTACATCTTATAAATAACATAACATACCTCGGGCTTAGGATTAGCTCTATCATCTTCATCTGCTGTAGGCCGCCTCTTTGGTGGTGCAAGATGGCTATGAGGAATAAGAAAGCATATTGGCTAAGAAGGTCAGTAACATATCAATCTAATAGAATCAAAGCATAATATATCAGTAAACCTCACCTGAACATAATCGGTTGCTCACCCTTCTCTTTCATTTTCTGTTCATATTCCTGGAAAAGATCATGAGAAAGTAATGAACTTCTATGTATGTATGAATAAGAATTAGTAAGTGCCCACGCAAAAGTTGCGTACAAATTATAAAACTCCAAAACAGACTTTAGTGCAGAACTTGTGTCAAACTCAAAGCCAACAATTAATAAAACATTAACTTTTACTATACAACAGTGTGTAATGAGCCGACAATAGCTTCACCATGAGTGCAAAACAGATTAGGAGCAAATAACTTCACATGTATAATCAAAATCCTTCTAGTTCCAAATCATCCAATGTTGTCAAATCAAAACATTTAGTCAAGATAATTGTCATGGTCACTGAAAGCATAAGTGGAACAAAATCCTTATCATACTTCACTAGCAAAATTGTATGGCACTCAAGATACCACTTTCCTATATGATGGTAAACTTACAAATTGTATGGCACAAAATGTCATGTCATAAATTTATTTAAAAAACATAACACTAACATTACATTGCACAGCTAATTGCCATGGCACTGCCTGAAAACATGTCCAAGTGCATGAAACATTTATGAAAAGGGAACAGTTTACAAACTATTACAATGTTATGAGTAGGGTAGGTTGAAAAACATATAATAATTAAAAAATACAGAGTCTGGACTTCTGGAAATCAAAATACCTTTCGTTTCTTAACAATAAGATTGTATGTATCCTCAAGCTGTCTTTTCTTATGTTTCCTAGCCTTGTCGAGAGCACCATCAGCCTCTGCACCAATAAAAGAAAAAAGAATTTCAAGATTGACAAGCCCTAGAACACACAAAAGTAATCATCAGTGCTACACTACCACAGTTCCCACATGCAAGCAGATGTTTGAAAATATGAAATAAAATCAACAACGCTGCAAATTTACTAGCACAACTACAAGAGCCATGGAGTTATAATTCAAAAAAGTACTTGTGACGAATTCCAAACGGAAAATCTGGCCTAATAATCAACATAAATATAAATTATTGTAGTGAGCCTTATAGTCGTACTGATTATTAGAATGCTCAAGAATGAAACATTAGATTTCCTATGCTAAAATGAGTATTGGTCATAAGACCGACGATGATCAAAACTATCAAGGTCCCTAGAAACAAAGCTCATGGGAAACTAGAAAATGAAATACCATGTTGAAAACAGGGCCAAAGTAGCTAGCAATTCAAAGAGGCAAATGCTGCAAAATATAATGCTTCATGAGGTCAGTACATACATATTTGGTAATTCCATGCTAATATTCTATGATGCTTTAAGATGCCTGAGACATACAGTTGTTTCAACAATAGGGTCATACTAGAAACACCAGACCACAGAGAGATAATTAGCCAACTGCAAGAGTCAAATCAAGGGAAAATTGCATTCAAACTAAGTTAGGAAAAACCAATAGTGCATGAATGTATAGCAAATGTTGAGGAACAATGTGCAAACAATGCTACAGCTACAGATCAAATTTGTCATAACTAAGAGAGAACAAGTAACATGATCTCTTGATATATGCATGCAGAACTAAATGTTCATCAAAGTGACTATATACTTTCTACAAAGATCACTTCCTGAATCATTGTTCCAAATGCAGCTAATTTACTTACTCATCTTCTCCAATTTCTCAATCTGCTCCCGTACAGCCTCCGGATCCTTTTTCAAGATACCAACTTCCCGTACCTTCTTCCTTTCCTTTTTGTTCTGGAAGATACAAGATAAGTGACAAAGTTAAGCAAACTAAACCTAAAAAAGCACGCAACAATTGCAGGCAATTATCTTGTTCGCTATGCCAAACTAGTTTGATCCTCCAGTGCCAAGTGTCAACCTACATGACTTTGCTACTTGTACACGTAGATACACATTCTACCACCAGAAAATATGCCTCAAATTTTTTTATTTGTCATAAGACAAAACTTATAAAACTCCAACCACCCTTCTGTATTCTAGGCCCAACATCCTTGGAGCAAATACTGATGCCTTTTGGAGGGCATACTATAGCAGAAGTTTCTACACAGGCATGTGGTTTTTGCATTTTCACGACAAATCTTCTTGAGTACGACATTTACCTAACCACAAGGGCAAACCAAATCTAGCAGGCACTAATATAACCTATAAAGAAATTCAAGGAACTTCTTATATTTCACTAAAGAAGAGATAGCCCACACTCTTCCTAAAATAAACCGACAGCAAAGCTAAACAAAAATTACATATCAGAACAACACACAATTCAGTCAACCTGCCAAAATACTAGCACTAGTCACTAGGTATATGATTATTTATCTGATACTCGTATGGCATTTAAGATCTTCAATTCAACATGTAGCACCACAAAGAAGCATCTTGGATGGGATATGAGCTTTCCCATATCAAATTACTGGGTGATGATGCTTGAATCGACTGTAACGGACACTAACGCAGACCAATTACGCGTCCAAGAACCCAGATTGAGATGTGCCAAACCACCAGCTACCGTCACCACTCCCACTCCCACCCCGGATAACCCTAATCCACCAGAAACAAGCCTAGCGAGTGAAACCACCAGCGTCATCATCGCGACTAAGAAGCGAATATAACCGCCGGGGAGCGGAGGAAACCCTAGGGTTGGGGGCGGGCACTCACCCGCTTCAGCTCCTTCTTCCGCTGCTCCTTGCGGAAGGCGTCGGTGGGGTTCATCACCTTACCCCCCTTGGTCGTCTTCATCTTGCCCTCCTCCTCCTCGTCCCTCTCGCCCTCCGGCGACGGAACTGCGGCTGCGACGGCGGCGAGGGGTTCACGCGCCCGCCCCGAGCGTGGAGAAGGGAGGGGAGGATGCGTCCGGCGTGGAATCCGCCGCGATGGGAAGGGTCCGTGGTTACCTGTGGCCACGCAACCAGACCCGGTTAATCAGGGCCCAGACAAACCGCCCTCCCACCCGGCAAATCCAGCCCAGCCCACCAACAAAGGTTAGCCCAAGTAACCTGTGCGGCTGTGCCGAGTGAAGTGCCCGCCAAAATTGGAGTGAAAAGTGAAAACACCATCGTTGCCCAAATGCGCGTGACTGTTTTTGTTTTGAGCTCTTCTTTCTTTTGGAACCCTGGAATAGAAAAGGTTAAAAGGCACTTAGCACGTTAGTTATCAGAGCTCGCCCAATATATCACTTGACATATTGTCTCGCTATTTATGTCCACACCGAGTAGTCATGTCACAGATAGTGGTAGTCTTACAGACCGTCAGCTGCAGAGGGAGCATATGGCATCATCATCTAATAAAAAGGCATAGCCATCAACTAGAGAGTGTATTGTGGAGATCGGGTCTCCATCGTTGGGGACCATGTGTGTTCCCGTGTTTATTTCCACCAATGCACAAAACTCTAAAGCCGTCACGCCATATTCCCCCGAGCAGAAACTCCCGACACACTTGTCTCTTTGATTCGTTCGCGTCCATTCCTCTTTGACCAAAACAAGAAAAACCTTTCAATCCGCCATAGTTATAGGTCGATTGCGCAGGTAGCAACACAAATAGATTTGATCTCAGTACAATTATTCGGATCCTAGATTGATTTGGAGGTGGTGCTTGGATTCAAGATCCATAGAGTGGAGTGGTGGCGAGCTCAACGTCTCATGCAGAAGAAAGAATAGAGGGATGAGAAATAAAGTGCTTAAGTATAGGCCTAGCCCAAGAGAACGGCCTTTGTTGGGAATTATGGCAGCCCCAGACGTTCTTGTCCATGTGGATTGTCTCTTTTAGTTAAGCCAACATAGTTGTTAGTTTATGTTCGTCAAGCCCTTAGAGGTGTTGAAAGCTCTAGTTTGGTTTTGGTGAATTAATGAAACCCTAAGTGTTAACCTAGTTTATCAAAGTGATCATGAGATAGGTAGCACCATTCCAAGTGGTGAAGCAAATGAAGATCATGTTGATGGTGGTGATGGCCATGATGATCAAGTGCTTGGACTTGGAAAAGAAGAAAAAGAAAAAGTTCAAGGCAAAGTTGAAACTTGATAGAAGCTCTTTAGTTTGGTGACCGAGACTTAACGAGTGTGATCATATTTAGGATCGATAGCCACACTATTAAGAGGGATGAAACTCGTATCGAAATGCGGTTATCAAAATGCCACTAGATGTTCTAACTCATTGCATATGCATTTAGATTCTAGTGAGTGCTAACACCCTTAAAAATGTTTGTGAAAATATGCTAGCACACGTACACAAGGTGATACACTTGGTGGTTGGCACATTTGAGCAAGGGTGGAGAAGTTGGCGAAGAAACAGAGGCAAAAAGAGGTCAATGGAAGTGACCAGAAGCTGGCCTCGGAGGGACCTGCGCATCTGGTCATGTGTGCCAGAGAGGGCGTGGTCGCGGTCAAGTGACCGAACGTTGGCACGAAGAAGTGACCTGACGCGCTGAGGCTGTGTCCGATCGGCGGTGACGTACGCTGACGTCTTGGCACAAGGAGCAGCAATGACACGTGGCAGCCGGAGAAGGACCGGATGCTGGGCAGCGTTATGTAACACCTCTGGTGTTATAGTGACTAAATAACTTGCCATGTCATCATATTGCACCACAAAGCATTCATGATTAGGTCAATTACGATGTGCATTAACTAAAACGAGTTTACATTCTTAGGTTGGATGTGCTTCTGAGATGTGTGACTCAAACAGAAAACCCTAATTTCGAATGTCACCACAAATACTTAGTTTATGTCCTACGTAATTTGAGGTGTATGACTGCGTTATACACTAGTGTCAAGTGTAGGGTATGAACTCAGGTCCAACAAGTAAAATGAAGCTTCAAGTTTGAGTTCGAATTTGGAATCCAAAACTTGTCGCGAGTTTTCCGATTCGAATTTGAATTCAAATTTGGGTAATTATTAAAAGATTTTCAAAAGTCAACTTGGTCAACCAAGAGTGGCATTTGGTCAAACATGTGATGCTTGACCCAATGATGCCCTTGAATGATGGTTTGATCACTAAATAATCACCAATTAAAATAGCAACAAGTTTCATTTTGAAATTCTTCCGAAAACCCTAAATTCAATCCCTTGTTTTACCCCTTTTTAAATAATTCAAAATCAAGCAAAATTTGGGAAAAAGTTTAAAACAAAGTTTGTAGATCTTTTCAAGGTCTACAAGTTTGGTATTTTGAGTTTTTAAAGTTTCAACATAAAATTGAAAGTAATTTCTAAATTACCAAATTCCAGAAAAGTGTCCCCTTTTGATTTCAAATTCAAATTTCAAAATCCATTTCAAATTTGAAAAAGTTTTCAACATGAAACTTGTAGAGCTTGAAATTATGAAGATTTCATATCTTGGGAATTTTCAAGATATTACATGATTTTGGAAGTAATTTGGCAAAAATAGTTTGAAATTGAAAATGGGGGGAGCTAGAGTGCATCGACGAATCCCGGCCGGGCACCGCGCGGCTTGGGCACCGGCGAGCCGCCGCGGCCTTCGGCCAGCTTCCAGACGCGCCCGCGACCGCCACCTCGTCCGCGCACGCCTTCTAGCACCACTGGAGACCTCTTTAAAAGGCCGAGCACACCGTCGTTCTTCTTCTTCTTCTTCTTCTTCTTCTTCTTTTTCTTCTCTATTTTTGGCCGCCGCCGTCTAGCTCCGCCACTCACCGCTGTCGCTGTTGAGCCATATCCACCTAAAACAACTGCACCATCAAGTTCGCCCCGCTCTCGCGCGCCTCCTGGTCCACCTACACCAGCCCAATTCCGCTTGAATCACCCGCACGACCGTCTCCTTTCCCATCTTCGGTGACCGAGCGCCACCGAGCCGTCTCACATGGCCATCCACCTCCACTGCCTCTCCATGCTTACTGATTGCTCCATTGCACTCACGGTGAGCTGCTGATGCTTCCCATGCCTTTTTAATTTAGCCGCTACTAGCTTGTATCGCCGGGACGCCGGGTGCCGCAGCCACCGTGCCGCCATGGCCGGTGGGGTGCTACCTCCGGGGGGTTTGCGGTCGAGAGAATGGTCCGGTGAGGTTCGCGGCGTGGTGTAGACCGTGTTGGTCGGGTTGGTTGAGTCACCGGTGTCGTGGTCGCCGGCTGACCACCGTACCGGCGTGGTCGAGCGCGAGAAGAGAGGGAGGAGAGGGATGACAGGCGGGGCCGCCCTGTCAGCGAGAAGGGAAGCGCGAGCACACGTGCTGGGCCGGGCTTTGCTGGGCCGCGCGTGAGGGAGCGAGCGAGCGCGTGAGGGAGCTCGCAAGCGCGCGGGTGGGCCGCGCGTTTGCTGGGCCGAGCTGAGAGAGAAGAGGAGAAGTGGCCCGAGATGAAGATTTTGTTTTTCTTTTTCAAAAATGTGAATAGTGATAGTTTTTGTTTATTTCAATAGAATTTTTGTAGAGCTCCAAAAATAGTGAAATTTTTTTTGTAAGCTTTTCAGATTGTAAAATATCTAGAAAAAAATATTAAATGCCAATTTTGATTACTTTTTATAAGTTATTTAATTAACTCAATTAAATGTTAAATGCAACTTCCAGGAATTTTAGTAATTAAAATATTAATCCAAAATCATGAAATTTGTTTTGACCCTATTTTAGACCATGATAAACCTATAGAAAAAGTTTGAGCTAAATTAGATGAAGTTTAATTTATTCTTAATTTATGCCTTGATTGTTTAAGTGATTAAATAAATGTTTAAGTTGATAACTTTAAGTGTTGTGTACACTTTTTGATTGAGTGATGACCTTGGGTCATTAACCCTTAATGATCCTTGGCACCTTAATTACTTGGTTGAGCTCATGATTAACATGTTCTTTAAGAAGTAATAATGTTGCTTAATGTAATTACGGTTAGTTAGTGAGTTCTGTTGGTTTGTAACTGTACCGCGAAGGAAAGTTGTACTCAAGTTATTAATCATGGCATATCATCATCAAGCATCATGTTTATCACCACATCATATTGAAACATGTCATACTCTCGTGTAGTTCCCGCTTTCAAGGAGGTAGACTTTGTTGAGCAAGCTTCCGGAGAAGAGCTGTCGTCAGTGGGTTCTGGACCGGACGTCGGAGTTGTTGAGCCTGAACCAGTCGTCTCGTCCGAGCAAGGCAAGCCCCGATTCATTTAAACCCTTCCTTGAGTTTTACAAATATTTATCACTAGTACTATGGTTTATTGCATTAAGTAATTAGGAATTGAGTGATAACTCAATTGCTAAATTACCATCCTTGATTATTGTGATATCACCCTTGATACCTGTTTTATTGAAAATGCGTAGTTATGCTTCGCTATTGCTTATTAAGTTAGGCTTTTAAATGAAATGCTTATATGGCCATGATGACATACTTGATGAATAATGGAATGTAAGAATAAAACTGAAGACCGGGCGGGTGGTTTGGCCACTGCTAACTTGCATTGGGAAAGGAGTCTCAATGTAGTGTTTCCGCCTTGTCAATTAAGGATCGTTCGTTGTAGGCCCGCTTGTGTTTCGAGACTTTGCAACAGCATCATGCCTTGGGTAAGCCCAAGATATTAATGATTCCATTTCTAGAACGTCCAACCTTGCACTGGAAGTGGAGAGATGACGGGAGTAGCGTGTACCCTTGGGGCTAGAATTAGGCCGGGTTCGAGGAGTACTATACTCTCGGGTGGTAATGGACATGTTCTGGTCTTGGGAGATCTAAGTGAGGGTTGGCATATGCGAGATTTGGTCCTACATATGTCGTGAGGTTAGGGATCCCCAGCTGAGTATAATCGATTCGAATCGTCGTTGCTCCTCGGTTATGGAGACTCAATCGCCTGACCTGCATCATAATTAAGAATTGGAATTGGAAGAAAGAATAAGGGAATAATCTTGATGAGAATTATTTTGATCTAGAGTAGGATCACTTAGAATTGGTTAACGAACCATCAATGATGAGAATAAAATGTTGAAAGCAAGGACTTACTTTAGTAAACTTTTCCGCAAAAACCATTTTGATTCTTGAATACCCTTACCTTGATTCCCTAAAAGCTAGCATGCCCTTGGAATCTTTTCCTTAGTCGGGTAAGTCTTGTTGAGTACCCTTAGTACTCAGGGTTTGTTAAACCCTTGTTGCAGGTGTGGTGCATGAGCAAGTCTGCTTTGAGCCTTGCTGCATGACCGTTGTCGTTGAAGAAAGTGATGACGAGTAGGTTGTGTGGCCTCTGGGCAAGGCATCTCGTTTGGGTGTTGTAATAAGGTTACTACTGATACTCCACTACTACTGGTTTGTAATAATGCTACTTATGGTTTGAGGTTTGAAAACTGTGGTTTGTAAACTTAAGTTATATAAGACTTCCGCTCTTTTTACTCTGATGTTATTTTGAATAAACTGTTGTAATATTGCAATACTCCTGTAATTGACTAATTAGATCTTGTTCGGAGGAAAGCAGGCCTTTTAGGTTATGAGGTATATAAGTATGGCCGTCAGAGGTCATGATGACAATGACAGGTACATGTGGGCCATCGTAATTTAGGAGGTTCTGTGACACATTAGGTCACGGTAACCGGGCGCATCAGGTCATGAAAATCCTGCTCGGAGAGCTTACTAAAGTTGATCGGACGCTGGCTAGTCATGCATCCGGTCACTCGCTTGTGCGCCAGGTCGACTGCCTCTGTAGCGCAAGCGCTTGCGCGAGTGCACGCTAAGCAGTAGCGTCAGGTCAGGCTCGGCAGCGTCCGATCGCACTTTACCGCGCAGGTGATCAAGTCGACCGTTGAGATCGCATGGACGAAATTGAACCGAGGGGCGACATGGCAGCCATCAATTGACCGGACGCTGGCTAGGTGCGTCTAATCATTTTTGATCGGCGCGTCCGGTCAGCATGAGGCAGGCTGCAGTGAGAGCCCAACGACTCTATTTCGTGAGGGCTTCTATTTAAGCCCCTTGGCCATCTCAAGCTCACTCTCTTGGCCATTTGCATTGATATAGCAACTTTGTGAGCTTAGCCAAAGCCCTCCCACTCATCTCCATCATTGATTCATCATCTTTGTGAGATTGTGAGTGAATTCAAGTGCATTGCTTGAGTGATTGCATCTAGAGACACTTGGTGATTGTGTTTCGTTATGGGATTCGCTTGTTACTCTTGGTGATTGCTGCCACCTAGACGGCTTAGAGCAGCGAGGATCATCAAGCGGAGGTTGGTGATTATCTCTGGCTCCGATCGTGGTGATTGTGAGGGGTTCTTAACCTTTCTCCGGTGGAGAGCCAAAAGGTACTCTAGTGGATTGCTCGTGGCTTGTGTGATCCTCATCTTGTGTTGGTTGTGCGGTACCCTATTGAGGGTTTGGCATATGATGCCAATTAGCGCGTGAACCTCCAAGTGAGTGAATCACCACAACGAGGACTAGCTCGCCGGCAAGCAAATGAACCTCGGTAAAAAAATCTTATGTCATCTTGGCTCCGAGGATTTCATTGGTTATCTAGTGATTGATTGATTGACTCCATCTTATGATTGGTTCTATTCCTTGACACGGTGGTATAATCTTCACCATCCCCTCTTGTATCTATATTCCTAGTACGTAAACTAAACTCTTTAGTGTAACTAGTTTTGAGAGCTAGCTTGTGTCGAGTATAGTGGTTAGTGAGGCTCTTTAGTTAGTCTTTGAGAGCTCACTAACTCAGTGTAGTGACATAGTCATTGTGTGGATAGAGACTATAGAAACTAGTATTATGGTAGGTGGTTTGCACTTTTAGTAGGCTAGCGCAACATTCGCTTTGCCTTATTTTTGTCTAACCGCTTTGCTTAGTGTTGTTGTAGAAATTTTTATAGGCTATTCACCCCCTTTGGCCATTAGGACCTTTTAAGTGGTATCGGAGTTGTGGTCACTATGATTTGAGGCTTAGCAACCTTCGGTGTCAAAATGGCTCAAATCAATAACACCAAGAAGTCACCCCATTTTGATGGCATAAATTATTCTTATTGGAAGGCTAAGATGACAACATATATCAAAGTCAATCAATAGAAAGATTTGGAAGGTGATGGAGACCAAGATTGAGATAGAGGATCCCGAGAATCCGACCATAGCCAAAGAAGTGCTTCTCCAAAACAATAACATTGCTCTTAGCGTTGTTCATGATGTTATTGATGAGAAAATATTTGAGCAAATCAAGAACATTGAGATGGCTCATAAGGCTTGGAAGAAGTTGGAAGAATTATTTAAGGGCATCAAGGAAATAAAGGGTGCAAAGGCATACATTCTCAAGGAGAAATTTGCTAGCTTTAAGATGATGAAAGATGAGAATGTGCCGGATATGTTCCATCAGATGGAGGTGCTTATCAATGATCTCAAAGCACTTGGTGAGAAAGTGGAGGATAAGGACTTCTCTCATAAGTTCTTGAGATGCTTAACCACAAGATTTGGTAGGTTGGTCACCTTGCTAGTGACGACCAGTTTGGATACAATGATACCAAACCAAATCTTGGGAGATATCATGACTGATGATGCCTATAGAGATGATGATGAGAAGAAAGAAAAGAACAAGGAGAAGAAAGATTAGAAGAATAGTGTGGCATTTAAAGCCACATCATCATCAAAGGGCAAGGCTAAGCAAGATACGTCTAGTGAATATGATGATTTAAGCTTTGATGATATGGATGATGAGAAGATGGCTCTCTTTGTGAAGAAATTTGACAAGTTAATGGTGAAGGACTATCGTGCTAGAAGGAAGAAGTCTTCATCCAAGAACAAGAAAGAGTTAAGAAGGTGCTTCAAGTATGGAAGCAAGGATCATCTTGTTACTCAAAGCCCATACAATAGCGATAATGATGATGATGACAAGAAGAACAAGAAGAAGGATAAGAAGAAAAAGAAAGAGAAGAAGGACAAGATGACCTTTAAGAAAAAGAAGAAGGGTGGTTCATATGTAGTCACTTGGGATAGTGATACTTCCTCAAGTGATGATGGTGATAGTGATGATGACAAGACCACCAAGAATAAGGCTCTTGTAAGCATTGCCATACAAGAGAAGCCTTCTCTCTTCGACACTCCATGCTTCATGGCCAAAGCCACTAAAGTACAAACTTGTGATGATGGATGTGATAAAGAACATGATAACGAAAGTGAAAGTGAAAGTGACAATGATGATGAACCCACTAAAGATAAACTAATAACATGTTGGAAGATGCTAACGAACATTTTGATATTAAGAGAAGGAAATACAAAGACTTACGTAAGGAACTAAAAGCCCTTAAGCAAGCCTTTGATGAGCTTAATGCATCTCATGAAAGGCTAGAGGAAGCCCATGAGAAGCTTGGCAAGGCTCACAAGAAGCTTAAAAAATCTCATTCCGATTTACTTAATTAGCAAAATGAGAAGGAGCATTATAACACCCCTGGGTGTTAAGCATGCATTATCATCCAAAGCATGAGCATTATCATCACATACATGTTTATCATCACATGCAATATAAGTCCATTGAAATTGAAAGGTGAAAAACAATTGTTTAAACCCTAATTGTGCATTTGAGTGCTAAGAGTGGTAGAACTTGTTTAGCTACAATTTTAGATAATCTAGAATTAATTAACATGATTTTTGGAGCAACTTTTGTATTCAAAATCTCCTCAAATTTTGCTGATAAAAATATTCTAGAAAAGTGAATTTTTAATCAAAAATTTGGCTTTAAATCATTAATTCAAAATCTATTCAGAATTTTGAAAAATGCCCGAGATGAAAGTTGTAGAGAATTAAATTTTGAACAACTTTTATTTTGGGGAAAATTTGTGAAAATGTCTTTTTCCTCTTCAAAATTGAATTTGAATCGAGTTAGAAAAATCTGGAATTTTATTTTTAAATGGAAAAGGCTTTCCCGGCTTTACTGGGCCGTCGCCCCGCTTCTCGGCCCACGGCCGAAGCCAGCCCGGCCTCTCCCGCGCGCCTCCTCCATCGCCCGCATGCGCGCGCGCGACGCCGCGTCGACCGCGCTCAGGCGACCACCGCCGCGTGGCGGCCGCATGCCGGCGACGTCTAGCGCGTGGCCGCTGTGGCCCCCGCCGCCCCGCGCTTACCCCGCCCGAACCCGCCTGCTCCCGCTCACTCACCTCATTTCCCTCTCGCTTGGTCTTGCGTGCATCGCCAGCGCCCGCAGCACGCAGAGCAGCCGCCCGGCCGCCGCGCCATTGCCGCGGCAACCTCACCTCGCCACCGCGGTTCCTTCGTTCAATTCCGCCCGCCCTAACCTTCCTTTCCTCCTAACTGACCTCGCCAAGCCATTAGAGGCTCACCTCAGTAAGGTAAGTAGCCGATTTTGCCATCTCCCTCCCCGCCGGTGAGCCCGCCGCCGTGGCTCCCGTCGGTCACACCTTCCCGCCATCGCATTCCTATCCTCCCCGTGCGCACCACGATCGCCTCCGCTCACTGGAGCTCGTGCGCCTCTTCGTGGCCCTTGCCATGGCCTGCTCCGGCCTGGCGCTGGCGAGCCGCGCCACCACCTCCGCCATGGCTGCCTCGGTGCTTGCTCCGCTCCGCCTCTCACCCCGCTAACTACCTCTATGAGCTCGCGCGGTTGTGGGGAGTCGGTTGGTGCTGACCTCATCGTCGGCGATCTCGCCGACGGCGAGATTTCCACCGGTCAGCGCCACCCCTGTTCGGCTTCGGCTGACGGGTGGGCCCCGTTGACCCGGGGGTCCTGCGTGCCAGCGAGCCCGGGTGCACTGGACCGGGTGCACCCAGGGCAGGATCTGGCCGATTTTCAAAGTTTTGAAATAGACAATTTTCAGAAATTGTGAAAAAGCTTTTAAAAATCATATCTCAAAATTTATAGCTCCAAAAATTATGAAATAAATTTTGTAGTGTTTCTCATAAGTAGATCTACAGTTTAAAAATGTTGCATGTTAGTTTTGTGATACTTTTCTGTGTAGATTTATTTAATTGGTATAATTGCTGATATCTTAGAAAATGTGTAGTAAATAGAATATTGATGGGAAAAATGTGGTTCTAGATTCATTAGTCTTTCTTAGTGATGTATTTTCTAGGAAAAATGTTTGTGAAATATGTTCTGTGAAAAATTATTGAAGTGTAGTTCAAATGCCTTTAATTGATGATTTTTGTTATTTTTTGGTAGAGAGCAAAAATTGTATAACACATGCATGTGATAATTTTTGTGATGTGCTTGTTTACTGTGGGTAATATAGGAAAAATATGAAATCTATTGTTTGATACTTTTTATAATACAAAGTATTTTCATGCTCATTATTATGCTATAGCTTGTTTATTTTGTATAGATAGTTTTACTTATCCAAATTTCATAAAATTTTTGTAGTATGCTATTTAGAGTAAGAGTGTGTTACTGTAATTTTTGTAGGTTTTTACCTACAACAAAAATAGGTGTTGATGTGTAACCCTAGTTTAAATAGGAAATAAAAGGTTATTCTTTATGAGAAATTAAAAGTAATAAAAAGTGTTTGGTGTATCTTTGAAGCATCAAAATACCTTGCTGATGTTACTTGGTGGGTTAAGTTATTAAGGTTTGACAATTTGTGACAGCACTTGTGTGGATATTATATGCTAACTAGCAGAAGAATAGATTACATGTTTTGTGGTACATGTTCTTGGATGATGTGGACTACCTTGTAGAAGATTTTGTTGTAATCCATACTATCAGTCAATGTGCTCATCTGCATATCATATCATCATAGCATTCCACCGCACCTGATGCACCGTCTACATGTTTACTTATGCAATTGCATCATACAGGATAGTATGAGGAGTCGCAGGTAGCAGTGTCAGAGGAGCAGACTTAGAACGATCAGCAAGAGCCCCAGGCACAGGAGGTGCCCGAGGAAGAGGAGCAAGTCGAGGAGTTGCCCGAGTGCGTAGACCATCAGCCTAGCTCGTTCGAAAGAGGCAAGTCTCGGAGCATTCTAAGTCTCCTACTTTATAAAAGCAATTCTTATCATATGAGTTATACATATTGTTGCATTAAGTTATAGGAGTTGGGTGAAACCGTTATTACATTTATTATCCTTCTCCACCTAGTTACCTTTTACCCTGTTAGGTCTGGATCGAATAATTGCTTAGCCATGCTTAGATCGGTAGAAGTCGGGTGATTTCCTGTCACCTGCGAGTTGTAGGTGGATACCTAGTTATGGTTAGCTATACTTGTGATCATGGAAAGTAACAAAGTGTTGGTAGATAAAGGAAGACCGGGCGGAGTCTTATAGGGTTTTGGACTATAGTGATTCCGTCTGTGTCGATTAAGGACCGATCGTTGCTCGTCCCTCTTGTCATGTTGAACGCATGCCTCACATTTAGCTGGCCGAATAAAGTACCTTTCGACCACGAAGCTAGTGACACTATTCGAGCTAGGATAAACTCGGATTGGCAGACTGGTGTTGAAGGGGGTATGACGGGGATGCGAAGAGTGATCCCAAGGTATGTCCTGGTAGTCGGGCGGTCCCTGGGTAGTGCAGTCCATGATTGTTATCCCGCGGCTTCTTGGAAAGTGTCATTGGTGATCTAAGCGACCCTGATGGGGGAAGCATGATTTGTGTGAGGAATAAATCACCAGCTGGTTAGGAATTGATTTGAATCACCATCGCTCCTGGATAGTGAGCACTTGACTCGAGCTACGACATCGTAGTAACAATGATGGAACACGGATGGTTAAGTGAATGATGTTGGAAATGCTAAACCTGGTATGGTAACTTTGATGTTAATGGTTAATCAAGTGATTGCTTTAGTATAGGTGCTTACCTAGATTGAATAGGTTATAATGAAAATGACGCAAAAGTATTTAAATTAGTTACTCATGATAACTTATGTTTTTCGCAAATGAGTCAAGCCAGTCCACTTTATAAAGGCCTTGCATACTCCTTGGTGTCTTTTATTTCTGGTTTATGATGGGTAAGTCTAGCTGAGTACCTTCTCGTACTCAGGGCGTTGTTCCCATTGTTGTTGCAGATGGCCAGATGTACTATGGTTATTGCGTCAACTATTTGTATCCGGCGATGGGCGACAACTAGGACCAAGGGCAATGGTCACTCCGTTCGTCTTATCTACTGCTTTTGTGGACTATGACTACCTTCTGGCACTATAATTGAACTAAGTGTGTGTGGTTTAAAACTACTTGCTTCTGCTATGTTAATTCGAACTAGTGTTGTAATAACTTTTATTCTGAACTCCGATGTATTCAACTTTCATTGTGAAATTTATGTAGCATGCGACTGTGGCTACTAAATCAGTACGATCTTGGTTGTATGTTGGTTGGTTTAAAATCCTTCATGATTTCACGGAATCTTGGGTTATACGAGCTTAAGTTTGATAAATTATCTACCTCGGTAGAAGATTTTCTTACTTAATCTCGTATAATCATGTTGATCCGTTACAAGCATATTGTATCATGTGACAAAGGCTTAACTTGTGATATAATTGATGAATTATTCTATAAGCCTATCATTGTTGCTCCCACTAACCCTTCTTGTAGCACATCCACTTCCACCTCACCTATGAGTGATGGTTTCACTTGTGATGTCTCACTTATGGTTGAGAATGAGACCTTAAAGAAGGAGGTCAATGAGCTCACTCGTGCCTTAGGCAAAGCCTATGGTGGTGAGCACCGCTTACTTATGTGCTTAGGTAGCCAAAGGGTATTTCTCTACAAAGAGGGGTTGGGCTATATCCCCAAGAAAGGCAAGACGGCCTTTGCTAATCACAAAACTAGTTTTGTGAGAAACAATGACCGACATTACAAAAGTTGCAAGCAAGTTGGTCACATAGAGCAACAATGCATGAACAAGAATAAGAATGCTAATGTATCCTCAATTAGGCTTGACTCTTTCTATGTGCTTACTAAGAGTACAATTGGTGTTCATGCTAAGTTTATTGGTGCACCATGGATGGGCTCAAAGAAGAAAGCTATATGGGTGCCAAAGAACTTAGTTACTAACCTCTAAGGACCCAAGTGTGTGGGTATCTAAAAAGAATTGATCTTCTTTTGTAGGTCAATTACAAAGCCGGAGGAAGGCATTAGGTACTTGATAGGGGGTGCACTCAACACATGACCAGTGAAGCAAGAATGTTCAACTTAATCAACACCAATGATAGTAATGGCTATGATAGTATCTCATTAGGTGACAGTGTCAAAGGCAAGGTCAAAGGGCTTGGTAAGATTGCAATATCCAATGACTTGAGCATATCCAATATGTTGCTAGTAGAGAGCTTGAACTTTAATTTGCTATCCGTGGCTCAATTGTGTGATCTTGGATTTAAGTGCATATTTAGAGATGATGTAGAGATCATAAGTGTAGATGGCTCTAACTTGATCTTCAAAGGCTTTAGATATAAGAATTTGTCTTGGTTGATTTCAATGCTAGTGATGCTCAATTGTCAACATGCTTGTTCATTAAGTCTAGTATGGGTTGGTTATGGCATAGAAGGCTCGGTCATGTTAGAATAAAACAATTGAATAGATTGGTTAAGCATGACTTGATGTGGTATTTGAGAAGGATAAGCTTTGTAGGTCTTGTCAAGCCGACAAATAAGTTAGAAATACCTATTTTAAGAAGAGCATGATGAGCACTAGTAAAGCATTTGAGTTATTGCATATGGATTTGTTTGGGCCAACACAATACACTAGCATCGGTGGAAACAAATATAGCTTTGTGATAGTGGATGACTATACTAGATTCACTTGCGTATTCTTTCTAGTAGACAAGAGTGATGTGTTTGTAACTTTCAAATTATTTGTCAAAGGCATTCACAGTGAGTTTGAAACAACCATCAAGAGAGTTAGAAGTGACAATGGCAGTGAGTTCAAGAACACTAGAATTGATAAGTTATATGATGAATTTAGAATTTGTCACACCCAAAAAATCCTATTTTAGATTGTGCATGAAAAACACTAAATACAATAAATGATTTCAATGTTTGAATAAATTTATTAGATAAGTTAAGTTCCTGCTGATTTAAATATAGAAAATTGTGGTTTTAAACTTTTTCATATTAATTTGATAATGTGGTGTTTGTGTGATGCTTGTCTTTGGTGTTGGTGAGTGCTATTATTTTCAAAATACCATAGGATGACGTTTACTTCTCACCGGAAATTTTTTTTGGTATTTTCTGGATTTAAAATTTCAATTTCCGTGAGTTTAATCTTTTTCCTTGATCTCTTCATCAATCTTTTCATGAGCCCAAACCTATTCAGTTGAGTTCCTTATCTCCCCAAGAGTCTCCAGGATTTTTCCCGTGATTTTTCTGAGCTCCGGGCTATTTTTTACGGCCAAAAAGGTAATTCTAGATTTTCTAGAATTATTTTTATTCGCGGAATTAAAATAATCCCGAAATTAAGAAATTCCAAAAAGTTTCCAAACCCTACGACTATATATATGCCGGCGTAGTCCTCGACGCCCTGGTTTCAGAAGTATAACCCTTATCGCGAGCCGCCGCTCGTAGCTCCCTCCACCTCTCGCCGAAGTTCTGCATCTACAGCTTGCGTTCCGGCGAACTCTCCGACGAGCTTTTCCGACCAAACCGTCGCGTCCCGACACTAGCCACCACCCTCGAGAGGCAGCCCTCGTCGTTCTCTACACCGTGGTATATCCGTTTACACGAATCCGTCGCCATTTCATCGAGTTCCCATCTCATCTTTCTTCTCTCCGGCGAGGTTCCACCATGGCTGATCGGAGCTCCTCCGAGCCCAAGGTAGAAGATAATACTATTTACAGTTTTGCTACTAATCTTATTTGATCATAAAATCTTCGTTTTAACTCCGATTTGACCCGTTCAAGTTGCGTTAGTTTCATATTTGCGAGCTCTACATGTTAGTATAGCTGTACAGTAGGTTTGGGAAATTTAATTTTCAAGTTTATATTAAAGTAATTATTTATCTATAGGAAATCTTAGAAAATTCATAACTTTCACGTTTTAAATCCGAATTTCGTGATCTTTACGTCTGTGTGATCGTAGTAATGTGTAGAAGAGTTTTACAAACTTTTTATACTGTTTTGCTACTGTTGGTGTACTGTTTTAATTATGTTTCTTTGTTTTCTTCGTGTATGATTGCTCGGATGATTGTGCGTTGATGCTTGATGATTGAGTATAGACGGTGAGCAGTTTCTTGACGATCAGGAGTATTATTTTGAGCCAGACCAGCAGTATTATCAGGAAAGCTTTGATCAAGGCAAGTATAACATGGGACCATCCTTGTTATCCTATTCACAAAAAAATATTATTCATATGCATGTGTCTTCCTTGGCAACCGTAGAGATTATAACATAGCTATTGATATCTTGTTCCCTTGTCACCTATGGGTTATGCATTTGGGTAGCTATTGCTAGTGCTTAATTATGAACAATGATCTTGTAATTTGACTAATGGATTAAGCAACCAACCATTAAGATGATTTTATTACTGTTGAAAAGGGGGCTAGAGCAAAGGGTTATATTGTTGCTCTGGTTTCTCTCCATAAGGACTTACCTGTAAGTGATAACCGGGATTGACAGTACAGCTGTGAGGGCTATATGTCTCTGGCTCTAGTTGTTCAAGAGACCTTTTCTAGCTTGTTAGTGGTTATCTTAAATGGCGTAAGAACGGCTTGCCACGTTGGGTGTAGGACAACCTCTAGTCTATGAGTATAGCCGAGAATGAATTGTACCATTTGAAAAGGGGGTTTCTACATCTGCCTGCCGAGTGAATCTAATGGCCCTAACTTGTTAGATGAACTTTTGAATGACTTTATATGGTCTCTGATGTTTTGGGCCTTGCAAACCCATGCATTTGGAAATCATGACTCACAGTGAAAGTGTACACCTCTGCGCAGAGTTTAATAAATTGGTATACTAGCCGTGCTCACGGATACGAGCGGCCTTGGGGATTCTTACAGAATAGTTGATCACCATTGTTATATCATGCTTAATTACTGTTGTTATTATTATGCTCATGTTAATGCTATTCATTATCCTTATTACAATTGATCATTGATTCATTAATGGGATTTGGTTTACCTTGATGCTACTCAATTACTAATTATATGATGATTAAAAGCTAAACGCAGTCAAATAGTGTCTAGCCTTTTGTGCCTCATGAACCCTGTGTTATACTTGTTGAGTTCGACATGGACTCACTCTTGCTATTTCCCCAACACCCCAATGTGTAGTAAGGTGTTGCTTAGAAGAAGGATGAAGGTGTAGTGGAGTTTCCAGAAGTCTTTCAGAAGTGTTTGGCATACGGAGCCACCAGTCAGCCGTCTCTGAGAAGAATGGAGCCTGAAGTTTAGTCACTGTTCCGCGATACTCTGATGTAAGTGTTTAATATAGTTATGTCTACGTTATATAATAACATTATTTCTGATACTTGTTCATTCTGGCATATGTCTGGACTTCCTGGACACACATATGATTAGCCTGGTTTTGTTCTTTAGAAAACTGGGTGTGACAGAGTGGTATCAGAGCGGTGTTGACTGTAGGACGTATGCCAAGTAGCACTGGACGTATTCTGAAACTCATTTTTACTATAAAACTATTTTGTCATCCCTTGACTCATTGATTTTGACTATTTCCTCTTCCTTGTCCTTTGTATTCACTCCTTGATAGCTTCCTTTGAGCTAATATTTCTTACTCCCTTAGATTTTGTTTTATGTTATTTTTAAAAGTTTTCTGATCTCATCATATTCTAAAGATTCGATGGCCTTTCATCATCCAAATTTTTCCCTTAGGATGACCACCATTGTTGAAGAAGCACGTATAGTACCGATGATGTGATGTGTGCTTGTTTTGCTTGATGTGTTGCTTGTATATTGTCCTTGTTCTCGTGTTTCAAAGGTGGCTCAGAAGGTATAAGTCTTGAGGAGTAGCTCGATCCATGTTAAGTGGGGTAGGTTTTACGTAATACTCCGCATGCTGATTTCTATAGCAGTCTGCAATGTTTCTATTATATCTCAAGATATGGACATGAGAAATTTATGAAATTTTACTGGGAATAACTAGACTTCTGTATCTTTCCAAACCCACTGAACTTACCTTTTTATCTATTTTTAGCTAAGAGATATATCTGTTCTAAGTTGAGGTTACTGCACAGTCTGGAATTCTGAAACAGTTTTGGCTAAGCTCTGTTTTTGATTAATTTAATGACAGAACCTGGAAAAGTGTTATTAATAAAAGTTGTAGATAATTTCATAAGATTTCCAAACATGTAAATATCACTTCATTTGGATCTTTGTAGCTCAAGTTATGCCAGATTTACTGAACTGTTAAAATTGGAATTCGCTCAGAAATTTTCAGGATTACTTCCTTATCTTGTATAAGTGAATATATCATTGGATATCTTTGAATCTCATTGATTTGCCTTGGAATCTTACATTAGAGATGATTATGGTTATCTAGTATAAAAGTATATGCAAGTTACTTTGGTGTCCCCTAGTTTCTTTTTCTTAAGGGGGTAGCAAAGTTATGAGTGTTACAAGATGAAGGTTTCGTATGTCCTAGTGCTTCACGTGGAAGAAGTGGTTATCTCTATGATTGGAAGTCTACTCATGTGCTAGTGTTGTTTGCTTGGGATCAGTGCTTTGTTGGATCGTCTACAAGAAGCTCAGGTATTCATCAGGACTGGTCTTCACTTCAAGCTATTATCAGTTGGGAGTTCAACATTCAATTCAACATACTCTATACAAGTTAGCATAGACGACATAGGAAGGAGATGTTGGAAGTCTATAGTTAGTTTCAAGAAAACTTAGATGACATCACCCCCATATCAAGTATGTTTAGTAAGTTTTAAGTGAAGGACTTATCATTAGCAGCAAGCCTTAAAGAAAGTGTTGCCTTCAATGACATTGCCAGGTGGAACAAAATCTTTGTTAAGTGGGGTAGTGTCCGCTACCATCATCAATCTCAAGCGACAAGGTATGAAGAACTGAAGATCAAATTTTATCTTTCTTCTCATCTTTTGGCTATCCTTGATCCATGTCTTATATCTCATCAACACAAAGCAAAGAAGCATGAAGACTTGAAGATTAGTGTTATCTATCTCTCTAGTCTCTTTGAATCTCGTTTCTACCTTATCCTGTCTTTTCAGAACAGTCTGTCTTCCTTAGCTTATATCTCTATTTTTGGACGCCCAAAAATCATGGATAAATTCTGGATAACAATAGACTTCAATATCTTTCTTGGACCATAAGAATCACCCTGATAGTTATTATGGTTTGGGATTTATGAAAATCACAAGGCGACGCATCTGTGCTGTCAGCAACCTAGAATAGTTTCTGTTGTGCATAGTTTTCGACTACCTTAACTGCAGAATCTGGAGGAGTGTTCTATAAGAAAGTTGTAGTAAATTTGATAAGCTTTCCAACGGTATAAGCTACAATATCATCGGATTCATAGAACTTGAGTTATAATTGTATTTCCGTACTGCCATTTTCTGCTCGCGAGGAAGTGCGGGTTACTTGATCTTGAATATGCTCATGAGTCTCTTTGAGATGCCAGAAGGACACGATGGTAGTTATCACTCAGAAACAAATGTAATCTATCCGTTGGTGTTCTCCAGTTGATGTCTTCTTAAGAGGGGTTGTCGAACTAAAGACGATACAAATTAGAGGTTTATATGTTCTATTTTGTCACTTGGAAGTATCAGCTATCTACATGGTTGCAAAGTCACTATCAAGCGCCGGTATCTTTTCTTAGGGTTGGTAACCTGTTAGAACCATCTACAAGAACCATAAGGGTCTAAAGGAGACACTTTACAAAGTTGGTTTTGAGCTTATGACATCATCATTGGATAAGAGTTGATTAGAGAAGCGTGAAGATTTGCAGATCAACTTTATTTTCTCCCTAGTCTCTCCGAATCTCGGGACGAGATTCCTGTTAAGTGGGATATAATTGTCACACCCAAAATTTTCTATTTTGGATTATGCATGAAAAACACTAAATAAAATAAATGATTTCAATGTTTGAATAAATTTATTAGATAAGTTAAGTTGCTGCTGATTTAAATATAGAAAATTGTGATTTTAAACTTTTTCATATTAATTTGATAATGTGGTGTTTGTGTGATACTTGTCTTTGGTGTTGGTGAGTGCTATTATTTTTAAAATACCATAGGATGACGTTTACTTCTCACCGGAAATTTTTTTGGTATTTTCTGGATTTAAAATTTCAATTTATGTGAGCTTAATCTTTTTCCTTGATCTCTTCATCAATCTTTTCATGAGCCCAAACCTATTCAGTTGAGTTCCTTATCTCCCCAAGAGTCTCCAGGATTTTTCCCGTGATTTTTCTGAGCTCCGGGCTATTTTTTACGGCCAAAAAGGTAATTCTAGATTTTCTAGAATTATTTTTATTCGCGGAATTAAAATAATCCCGAAATTAAGAAATTCCAAAAAGTTTCCAAACCCTACGACTATATATATACCGGCGTAGTCCTCGACGCCCTGGTTTCAGAAGTATAACCCTTATCGCGAGCCGCCGCTCGTAGCTCCCTCCACCTCTCGCCGAAGTTCTGCATCTACAGCTTGCGTTCCGGCGAACTCTCCGACGAGCTTTTCCGACCAAACCGTCGCGTCCCGACACTAGCCACCACCCTCGAGAGGCAGCCCTCGTCGTTCTCTACACCGTGGTATATCCGTTTACACGAATCCATCGCTATTTCATCGAGTTCCCATCTCATCTTTCTTCTCTCCGGCGAGGTACCACCATTGCTGATCGAAGCTCCTCCAAGCCCAAGGTAGAAGATAATACTATTTATAGTTTTGCTACTAATCTTATTTGATCATAAAATCTTCGTTTTAACTCCGATTTGACCCGTTCAAGTTGCGTTAGTTTCGTATTTGCGAGCTCTACATGTTAGTATAGCTATACATTAGGTCTGGAAAATTTAATTTTCGAGTTTATATTAAAGTAATTATTTATCTATAGAAAATCTTAGAAAATTCATAACTTTCACGTTTTAAATCCGAATTTCGTGATCTTTACGTCTGTGTGATCGTAGTAATGTGTAGAAGAGTTTTACAAACTTTTTATACTGTTTTGCTACTGTTGGTGTACTGTTTTAATTATGTTTCTTTGTTTTCTTCGTGTATGATTGCTCGGATGATTGTGCGTTGATGCTTGATGATTGAGTATAGACGGTGAGCAGTTTCTTGACGATCAGGAGTATTATTTTGAGCCAGACCAGCAGTATTATCAGGAAAGCTTTGATCAAGGCAAGTATAACATGGGACCATCCTTGTTATCCTATTCACAAAAAAATATTATTCATATGCATGTGTCTTCCTTGGCAACCGTAGAGATTATAACATAGCTATTGATATCTTGTTCCCTTGTCACCTATGGGTTATGCATTTGGGTAGCTATTGCTAGTGCTTAATTATGAACAATGATCTTGTAATTTGACTAATGGATTAAGCAACCAACCATTAAGATGATTTTATTACTGTTGAAAAGGGGGCTAGAGCAAAGGGTTATATTGTTGCTCTGGTTTCTCTCCATAAGGACTTACCTGTAAGTGATAACCAGGATTGACAGTACAGCTGTGAGGGCTATATGTCTCTGGCTCTAGTTGTTCAAGAGACCTTTTCTAGCTTGTTAGTGGTTACCTTAAATGGCGTAAGAACGGCTTGCCACGTTGGGTGTAGGACAACCTCTAGTCTATGAGTATAGCCGAGAAGGAATTGTACCATTTGAAAAGGGGGTTCCTACATCTGCCTGCCGAGTGAATCTAATGGCCCTAACTTGTTAGATGAACTTTTGAATGACTTTATATGGTCTCTGATGTTTTGGGCCTTGCAAACCCATGCATTTGGAAATCATGACTCACAGTGAAAGTGTACACCTCTGCGCAGAGTTTAATAAATTGGTATACTAGCCGTGCTCACGGATACGAGCGGCCTTGGGGATTCTTACAGAATAGTTGATCACCATTGTTATATCATGCTTAATTACTGTTGTTATTATTATGCTCATGTTAATGCTATTCATTATCCTTATTACAATTGATCATTGATTCATTAATGGGATTTGGTTTACCTTGATGCTACTCAATTACTAATTATATGATGATTAAAAGCTAAACGCTGTCAAACGGTGTCTAGCCTTTTGTGCCTCATGAACCCTGTGTTATACTTGTTGAGTTCGATATGGACTCACTCTTGCTATTTCCCCAACACCCCAGTGTGTAGTAAGGTGTTGCTTAGAAGAAGGATGAAGGTGTAGTGGAGTTTCCAGAAGTCTTTCAGAAGTGTTTGGCATACGGAGCCACCAGTTAGCCGTCTCTGAGAAGAATGGAGCCTGAAGTTTAGTCACTGTTCCGCGATACTCTGATGTAAGTGTTTAATATAGCTATGTCTACGTTATATAATAACATTGTTTCTGATACTTTTTCATTTTGGCATATGTGTGGACTTCCTAGGCACACATATGATTAGCCTGGTTTTATTCTTTAGAAAACCGGGTGTGACAGAATTAGACATCAATTCTTGGCCAAGTACACTCCATAATTAAATGGCCTTGTTGAGAGGAAGAATAGAACCTTAATTGACATGGCAAGATCTATGTTGAGTGAGTACAATGTGAGTTAATCCTTTTGGACCGAAGTTATCAACACGCCTTGCTATTGTAGCAACCGCTTGTATTTTCACCCATTGAAAGAGAAGACACCATATGAACTCTTTAATGGTAGAAAGCCCAACATTGCATATTTTTGGGTCTTTGGTTGTAAATGCTATATCTTAAAGAAAGGCACTAGATTGGGCAAGTTTGAGAAGAAGTGTGATAAAGAATTCTTACTTGGATACTCAACCATAAGCAAAGCATATAGAGTTTGGAATTTAGCAAGTGGTACTCTTGAGGAGGTACATGATGTTAAATTTGATGAAACCAAGGGTTCCCAAGATGAGAATAAAAATCTCGATGATGTTAGAGGCATTCAACTTTCAAATGTCATGAAGAACATGAATGTTGATGAATTGATGTCTAGGCAAGTGAATGATGAAGAAGATAATCAAGTCCAAGTGCTCCCTAACTGAAATGTGCAAGATGACACCAATCAAGCTAGTGCAAGTGGTTCTCATGATCAATCTCAAGCTAGTTCATCATCTCAAGTGCAAGACTAATAAGTGGCTAGTACATCATCTCAACTAAGGGTAAGCAATGTTCCAACACTCCAACCAACAAATATTGCAAGGATTCATCTATTGGACACTATAATTGAAGATATTTCTAGAGGTGTGCAAACTAGATCAAGATTGGCTTCATTTTGTGAGCATTTCTCATTTACGTCATTCATTGAACCAAAGAAGATAGAAGAAGCTTTGAGATATGATGATTGGGTGAATGCTATGCATGAAGAATTGAACAACTTCACAAGAAATCAAGTATGAGAATTAGTTGAAAGACCAAAGAACCTCAATATGATTGGAACCAAATGGGTTTTTAGAAACAAGCAAGATCGAGATGGGATAGTAGTAAGGAATAAAGTAAGATTGGTAGCACAAGGTTATACTCAAGTTGAAGGTCTTGACTTTAGAGAAACATACACCCTGGTTGCTAGATTGGAAGCAATTAGAATCTTGCTAGTCTATGCTTGTTCTCACAACATCAAGCTCTATCAAATGGATGTTAAGAGTGTATTTCTAAATGGCTACATCAATGAAGAAGTATATGTTGAGCAACCTCCTGGTTTTGAAGATGACAAGAAGCCCAACCATGTGTACAAGTTGAAGAATGTATTGTATGGCTTGAAGCAAGCACCTAGAGCATGGTATGAGAGATTGAGAGATTTCTTACTCTCTAAAGGGTTCAAAATAGGCAAGGTTGACACTACTCTTTTCACTAAGAAGATTAGCCAAGACTTGTTTGTGTTGCAAATCTATGTTAACGGCATCATATTTGGATCAACCAATCAAGACTTTTGTGAAGAGTTTGAAAAGATGATGGCTAATAAGTTTGAGATGTCCATGATTGAAGAGTTGAGTTACTTCTTTAGACTTTAAATCAAGCAACTGAAGAATGGTATATTTGAGAGTCAAGGCAAGTACATCAAAGACATGCTTAAGAAGTTTGGCATGAATGATAGCAAAGCAATTAGTACGCCAATGGGAACAAATGGCAACTTGGATAGTGATACAAGTGGCAACATGGTGGATCAAAAGTTATATCGGTCTATGATTGGAAGCCTACTCTATGTGATGGCATCAAGTCCGGATGTCATGTTTAGTGTGTGTATGTGTGCAAGATTTCAAGCCTCACCAAGAGAAAGTCATTTGAAAGCTACAAAGAGAATATTGAGGTACTTGAAACATACACAAAATGTTCGTTTGTTATATCCTAAAGGAGCAATGTTTGAGCTAATTGGATATTTCAATTCGGATTATGCGAGATGCAAAGTTGAGAAAAGAAGCACATCGGGCACATGTCAACTATTGGGGAGATCACTTGTTTCATGGTCATCAAAGAAGCAAAATAGTATTACATTATCAATCACCGAAGCCGAATACATAGCCGTCGATAGTTGTTGTACACAAATTCTTTGGATGAAGGCCACCTTGAATGACTTTGGAATCAAGTTCAAGAAAGTGCTATTGCTATGTAACAATGAGATCAAGCTAACCAACAATTCGGTTTAACATGCAAGAATAAAGCACAGTGATGTCCGCCACCATTTCATTAGAGATCATTAACAAAAAGAGCATATTTGCATTGAGAGTGTAGGCACCGAAGGTCAACTTGCCGACGTATTCACCAAGCCACTAGATGAGAAAAGGTTTTGCAAGCTAAGAAATGAGTTGAACATATTGGATTTCTCAAATATGTGTTGATGTAACCCCCACTTATATGACATGCCTCTCCGTCGACCTATCCAAGGTAAAAGTTGATTGACATGCATACATACATTGCTAAGGACTTGTTTAGTGCATCTAGTCATTTCTCATGTCTTATAGGCTCATTAAAATTAAATGAATTTGATGCTTGTATGGTACCACTATTGCTTTTATGCTTGACTCGATCTAGTGGTAGCATATGACTGTTTGTGGGCTTGCGAACCTAGTGTTTGATCTAGAAAATGAGCTATAAGTGTTTAACTCAACATGGTACAAGATAACCCTTGAAATGTGGTGTAAAGAAGCTTGTCCTTGGATCAAACCGAGTTAAATATCTTTGGCAAGTGTTCTAGATTGAACTAAATTTAGGAAAATGATCCTTACCCCATTGATTGATATTGATAAACTTAACCTATCTAAAATTGAACCTTTGTGGTCATTGATGACAAAGGGGAAGAAAATACACAAAGATAGTGAAAAGATAACAAAGGGGAGAACTTTGACATAGGGGAAAAAATATGGCAAAGGAAGGGGATCAATTAAAATTTAAGCACACAAGTAGAGGGAGCAAGCTACTTGGTCGATGCATTTGAATGTGCATTTCATATGTTTGCTTGCATAGCACTAGTTTTTAAATTAAAATTATATGCTTGTGTGGTGTATGCTAGTTGTAAGTTTGGATGGTGAAATGAAAAACTAGCATGCATTGGTGATAGTTAGATGTGCCTTGCATTTGTTTTCACAAGTAATACTAGAACCTTATTTCTAATGTTGATCTCACGAGGTATCTAGTTCTTGTCCTTGCAAGTGGTTTCTAACTAGCAATGGTGCTAAGGATTGTATATTTGGTGCACTCCGATTAGTATCACGCTTTAAAGGTCCATCTCTTATACCTTAGCATCATTTGATAGACATTGACTCCCATATTCCCTATCTAAGCATATGTGTAAGCTTCAATCCAAACTCTTAGCACATATGTAGAGGGAGCTAATGTTACCATTTCAGTTTCATAAAACTTGTCCATATCCTTTTACACATGGTAAATATGCTTGGGCAAGCAACATGGATTCAATTGAATTTCAATTCATATCTTTATGAAAGGGTTGTCATTAATTACTAAAAATGGGGAGATTGAAAGCTCTAGTTTGGTTTTGGTGAATTGATGAAACCCTAAGTGCTAACCTAGTTTATCAAAATGATCATGAGATAGGTAGCACCATTCCAAGTGGTGAAGCAAATGAAGATCATGTTGATGGTGGTGATGGTCACGATGATCAAGTGCTTGGACTTGGAAAAGAAGAAAGAGAAAACAAAAGGCTCAAGGTAAAGGTAAAACTTGATAGGAACCTTTTGGTTTCATGATCGAGACACTTAACGAGTGTGATCATATTTAGGATCGATAGTCGTACTATTAAGAGGGGTGAAACTCGTATAGAAATGCGGTTATCAAAGTGCCATGTTCTAACTCATTGTATATGCATTTAGATTCTAGAGAGTGCTAACACCCTTGAAAATGTTTGCGAAAATATGCTAACACACGTGCATAAGGTGATACACTTGGTGGTTGGCACATTTGAGCAAGGATGGAGAAATTGGCGAAGAAACGGAGGCGAAAAGAGGTCACTAGAAGTGACCGGACGCTAGCCTCGTAGGGACCTGTGCATCCGATCATGTGTTCCAGAGAGGGTGCGGTCTCGGTCAAGTGATTGGACGCTGGCACGAAGAAGTGACCTGACGCGCTGAGGCTGTGTCCGATTGGTGGTGACGTGCGCTGACGTCTTGGTGCGAGGAGTGGTAGTGACATGTGGCAAGTAGAGAATGTGGGGGGTATAAACCCCCGGTACCACAAGATGATACATGGGCCGCACCGTCTGAGGTGGCCCGACCCGTATGATCAAGACGTATATCGCAAGATTATAGGATATACTAGATATTGTAATAGTACCAGATGGAATACTTTACTTCTAACCCTCCTCCTCCAGAGTATATAAGGAGAGGCAGGGGTCCCTTAGAGGACACAACATATCTCATCCTCAATCAATACAAAATAACAGAGCACAAGATGTAGGGTTTTACGTCATGTTGACGGCCTGAACCTGTATAAATCTTGTGTATTGTGTCCTGTTACCATCCGGTTCATGTATTGCGCACCTATCTACCGACAAATCACCATCACGGGCATACCCCTCGATGGACTGTCGACCACATTTCGTCGACATGCTTCTTTTCTACAACAAACTTTTGAGAGATAGCAACGAGAACTTGGAGCATTTATTTAGTGGAACTTATCAAACATTTTTTGGTGTTTACTCCTAGTGTAGGAGTAAAACATTTTTAACTGGATCTAAGATGGAATGCAAGTTTTTGTGCCTACCCCCAGTGTAGGAGTAGTGCATATGTGGGTGGTGTGTACGTGATCTTGATTTTAAGAGCATGACAAACCTCTCATAAGGCATCAACAAAGCTTGACCAAACTCAATGCAAAATAAGTAGTATATAAGTGGAAGTTTTCCTAGCCTAGATATCATATTTGGCTCTGGTAGTAATTTAAGCTTTGTCATACAGAAACTCATCATGTGGATTTTTATACTTTTTTCAAAATAAATCTCTAGAACTTAGTATCACTTAAAAAGATAAATAGCAGCTCAGACCTTCTCATATCATATCCGTCAATTACCTAGACTTAGATCAAGCTTATGCTACCCATGAATTTCTAGTTCAGAGCAAATTCTCATGTCAAATTTCATCCAAAACTCGAGAGAATTCAAGGCTAAAAACTAGGTACTTGAAAGGAATTACAAGAGAGTAACTATTCATCATTTTCATTATGTGAAGTCATCTTAAAGTTCTATTTATTTACTTGACTCTTAAAACAAGATAGAAAATTAAAACACACCTTAAGCAAACAATATACATACTCTTTTTATTTGGTTTTCATCATTTTTTTAAATAAACTAATATATAACAAACTCAAAAAATAAATAATAACGGAAAATAAAATGAAAGAAAGAAAACTTACCTTGGATAACGGGGGTTCTCCCCCAAGCTAGATATTGCTATGGTCCTTCAGTGAGGCAGGGGGTCATTGTTGAGACCTTGGAACAACCAGTTCTAGTTGTCATTCTCCTGTTGTTGCTGCTGCTGGATGGTGACGAGGCATTGTCCTGCTTCTTCTTGCCACTGGGTGTGTTGATGAAGAGTGTCTCGGCTCCTGCTGTCCTTCTTCGATGGTGGTGAGCCTGGTGTCGAAATGAGCGTGCTCCATCTGCTGCTCATGATATCCCATGGGTGGTGGATGATGGCCCATGTGATGATCATGTGCACCTACGGGGTGATCATGGAAACCACGAGCGGAGAAGGACATGCGTCCTCCCTAGAAATCACTGGAAATCTCCTCATAGGACTGCTGCTGGTAGTAGTCGAAGTTACCGTCCTGCCATTGCGCGCTCGAGCCCTGATGCCAGGAACTCTGCGAATGATGTAGAGAAGGTTGCTCCCACCCAGCATGTCCAGGTTGGTGCATACGGGAAGATCTCGGATGGTTCCAACCTGTATACCGAGGATAGTGCACCTGGGAAGGTCCTGCTTGCTCAAATCTTGCATAGCTGGTGAATGCAGGGCCTTCTGGGGTAGGGTCATCTCAACAGTGCCGAGGCTGTGGGTTATGGGTGATCCTCATAGAGGCACTCCTGCAAGGTGCTTCCTCCTTTCTTTGCAAGTCAAAAACAAAAGAATCTACCACATATAGACCGAGGTTTCAGTCCGGTAACGGGAACTCGTTTGTGTAGTCCATATACATCATGACTATTTTTCCATTTTTGCCCTTCCTAAGCATGTGTGCATGATTGAAATAACCATAATCAATAATCCAGCAGAAGGTGTTAATGTATGTAACATAAGCATTTTCTAACAAACCTAGATTTCTTGCTATGCGGGTAACTAAAGAAGTGCACCCTACATCTCCCTTGAGATCAGGAATTTCCTTCCATTGTGTCATCATAAATTTCACAGGTGAAACTTTCTTTCTCTTAACCATAGCATAAAGCAATTTTAGCTTATCATTTCTAACCGTGCGAAAGTCATTTCTAGAAAAAAGAGAAAATCTTAGCCATTTGTGCAGTCGGGTGGTGAATGTCATTAGTGCGAGGGCGGTAGCAAACAATTTCTTTTGAGATCTTCCTCCAAAATTTATTTCTATCAAAATCTTTTATGGCTGAGTCTACATCTACTGTGCACTGAGCAGGGAACCCTAGGAGTCTACGAAAGTTCTTCTAGGGAATAGAAAAATTCTTTCCCGAAAAACCTAAATGAAACTTCTGAGTCAGTGGTTTGTAAAGTGCATAAGAATTCAATAGTCAAAAGCCTGCACCCCTGCTCATCTATCTCCAATGCATCTTCCCAACCTATGTTTTTAAAAATAAGATCAAATTCAGTATCCATACATATAGATTGGAGCAGGGCTGGATCAAAGGCAGGAGTGAGGATGAATCCCCGGTCTTTCAGCTTCTTGTAAACCTCCTTTTTCCTATCATCCCGGAGCTTGATTTGCTTGTCCTTTAGAAGGACGAGATTCTCCGCAGGGGCTGATCATGACGATGATCCAATGGCAAGAGATGGAGGATCGACCTCCATGTCAGAGCCTACCCGTGATGAAGAGCTTCTCGTGGATCGGAACGAGACCGCACGCTTGACCTTGCGACGAACTTGCTCATCCTACAAAAACACAAGACAAAACAAAACTCATGGAATGGGATTAGGAAATCAAAATGTTAGTGGTTAGCCATCCGAGAGTCAGTCATCCAGGAGGTTAGTCGTCAAAGGGTTCGTTCGTTATTTATTCAAAATGTTGGCATGACTTGCTCCTAGTTCTTTTTAATTCTTTCTCTTAATTGAGACAGCACTTCCACTCTAAAATTCTCTTTTCTTGCTCTAATTTCAACAACACTTTTCTAGCTTTCTCTTAAGATCTTCACACTACTCTCATACTCAAACTTTCTCACAATTCTACTCTCTCCAATACTACTCAAACCAAGAGAAATTCACTACGAATTTTGCTTCTGGATTTTTGAGCTTGGAATTTTTTTCTCTGGGTTGTGTTGGAGGCTGAGAGCAACGAGTTTGCAAAGGAATTTATAGCAGAGGAGGCAGCAGGCCAGCCGGCCTAGTGGTAGGGCCGGCCAGCCCCACAGGGTGGCCAAATGGCCTCATCCTTCTCCTGAGTGGTCTTTGCTTCATGGTTAAGAAGTGCTCCTTTTGGTGGATATTTGCTTTAGACGGCGCAGAATGGAAATGAGTGGGAAACGAGAAGGTATGGAGGTGATGGGTGTGGGTCCCATGTGTCTCCCATATTTCTTTCATATAAATGTATAAATATGCTATGCAATAATACTTTTATGATACTATGAAAAACAAGAAGATGAATGATGTTATTTTTATATTTTTATGCCTCCACGGTAAATATTTCTTATGGGATTTTTATGCTCTGTAAAAATTATTTTCATGGGCTTAAAATTTTTATAATGCCATGATGAGAATTTTTATTTTATTTTTCTAATGCAAGTGTTGAAATGTAAATATGTCAAAGTAAAAATATAATGCAAGAAGTAATTATGGATAACTACCGAGTTACCTCCCGGCAAGGGTTCGGAATTTTGAGTCTGCCGAACTGGACTCCTCCGTTCGGGTTTATTCTTCAGGTGTATCCTTCGGTCCCGGAGATGGAGACCTTGATATTTGCTTCTCATACCACTCCAAATTGGAGCATTGTTGCGGTCTTGGCTTGAAGGCAAACCGCTCTTCCTTGCCATTAATATGGAATTTAATTTCTCCGGCTCTAACATCAATGTGAGCATTTGTAGTGCTCAAGAAGGGTCTCCCAGGTATGAGGGGTGTCTTCATGTCCTCCTGCATGTCAAGTACTATAAAATCAACAGGAACGAAAAAGTTTCATATTTTTACCGAAATATTTTCAGCGATTCCTGCAGGGTAGCGGACTGATTGGTCGGTTAGTTGCAAACACATAGATGTTGGTGTGAGTGTTGAATAGTTGAGCTTGTCGAAGACCTTTTTGGGCATGACACTAACACTTGCTCCAAGATCGCATAAAGCATTCATAAAGTTCTAGCTCCCGATCGAACAATCAATAGTGGGATATCCTAGATCCTTTCTTGACAAGTGAAGTATTTAGGATGGCCGCACTATACTCCTCTTTTAGCTTCATTACCTTAGTGGTGGGCAGTGGTCTTCTGTTGTTGAGGATGTCTTTGAGATACTTCGCGTAGGTAGGCACCTATATGGCATCTAGCAATGGAATATTGATATATAACTTTTGAATTACCTCTACAAACTTACCAAACTGCTCATCCATTTTAGCTTTTTGATTTCTGCATGGAAACGGTAGGAAGGTAGTGTCTTGAAAATCTTGTTGTAACTCTCGCTCTTGTGGCCCAACTTCTTCAACTTTATCGTCCTTCTTCTCCTCTTCCTGCACTACCACTGGTGTCCTTCCTATCCTTGTCAGATATGGCGGATCATGAGTAGACTTGCCACCTCTCGTGGTTATGGTGTTGACCTTCTCAAGGTTAGTGACAAAAGGCAGAGCAGCAGCCAATTGGGCTAATTGTGATTCTATCTTTTTATTATAGCTAAGTTCGGGTTATGAAAGGGAACAGTGATGAAACAGTAGGTTAACCCTCATTTCTTTGGAATGTATTCTTCAATCCCCGAAGGGCAAGCTCGGATCCAGAGATGGAAGCAGTTATGAAATGAAAATTGGTCTTTCATGCTAGAAGAAAAACTATCTATTTTGATATTTATGTTTTCTAGGACCTTATCATTAAAAGCAAGCATTTTAGAAATACTCTCATTAATCCTGGCTTGTTCTAAGATTAAGTCTCTCAAGGATGGTTGCTTAGGATTGAAAGAATTATAATAATTACCTGGATACTTGCCTTGGTAAGTCGACCATTGTTGTTGATTCCATCCTTGCCTCTGTTGTTGTGGGGCAGAATTATTGATGACGATGTTTTTATCTTCTTGAGATTCAGGGAATTCAACCCTCAAATATTCTCCACATGTATTTTGAGCATTGAATGCATCTTGAATGGCTTGACGATCTTTCTTGTAATTGTCTCGTTGTTCGAGCCAATTTAACAGTATATCCATCTTGGTTGACAGTGCACACACCTCTTTTGGTACCTCTTCACTCTTATTGCATGATGACCAGCCTTGATTAGAGACTATCTTCTCCATAAGAGTTTCAGCTTTTCCAAGGGTGAGTGACATAAATGATCCCCTAGCAGTGGCATCGAGTTGTTCATGAGATTTTTGAGTTAATCCATGGTAGAAACTTTGTATGAGCAACCAATCTTTCATTCCATGGTGGGGACATTATGAAACATATTCTTGAAAATGTTCCCATGTTTCTAGAATGGTTTCTCCTTTCTGCTATTGAAAATTTGAAATCTTCCCTCTTAAGGCATTGGTCTTGCCTACAGGGAAGAACTTTTCTAGGAACTCCTTTGAACATCTTGCCCATGTATTGATGTGATCTTTGTTGGTGTAGAACCATTGCTTCGGTCTTCCCACAAGTGAGAATGGAAACAAGCGAAATAGTATGATATCTTGAGCAACGTCCTTAATGACAACTGTGCTGCTTATCTCTAGAAAATTCTGAAGATGAGCACTATCATGTTCATGTGCCTTTCCGTTGAATGGGGTAGCTTGGACCATGTTGATGAGGTTTGGCTTGAGCTCAAACTCAAGGTTGTTGGTTTGGAGTGTTGGTCCAGTGTGAATGTTCTTAGTGCCTCGAGCAGAGAACTCGCGTAGAGTCTTATCAGCCATAGCTTCAGAAACTGGTGTTGAGCTTCCTCTTGATGTGGTTGATTCTAATTGATGGAATTTGTTGAATCACAACCAATCCTGCAATACCCTATATAAGATATAAACAAAGATAAACAAGGGTAAGCCTACTAAGCAAAGGTTATGATTTTATCAATAAGTATTTATTTGTCAATTCTCTTAGCCATATGCCCTTCTCCGGCAACGATGCCAGAAATGCTTGTTGACATTTCTTAGCATCACTCTTTACTAAGTTGTCATCCCTAGCATGATGCCCAAAATGTGTTGTTGGTAATTATTATTGACACTTGTAAACTCAGAGATAATAATATTAAAAGCAAAGTATTCGCAAGCGTACAGATAATATACCATTATAGCATTTTACCCGGGAGTATGCCAAGTATCGTTATTTATATTTAATCCACAGGGAAGAGTAATGGAGTTGAGTTGGCATAGAGAAATTGACTAATATGTGTACTTATAATAAAAACCACTCTTATGCTTTAGCAGGGGTAAGTTAAGTGATAAATAAATAATAATTGTAAAAGAATATTGGCATTCCAGAGATAGAAATAGAGACTCATAAATGTAGTATGGCTAAATAGGAGATTCATTAAATCAAAACATTTCTAAGTTATTCCTAAATACTAAGTCTTTTGTATACTCAAGTATATACACTCTCATCTATAGTATAACTAACTTTGGATTTATGCATAAGGAACATTACTAAGGAAGAAGAATAGAGCTTGTCTTCCTTCGCAACTGGGTTCTACTTGTTCTACAGATGGGGAGTGGACTACAAAGGATTCAACGGGAGTGTCACATCCGTGATCTACCACATGACCCAGAGTGTAGAGTGCATTCATAGGCAAATAATATCTAAGCACCATGCTTACATAATGTTGACCACTTAATTCACTTGAGTACTAAATTAAGAGCTTTGCGAACATATACATATATTCATCATCAATCATAACTATATCAAACATACAACTAGAGCAAACTAGGAATATAATAAATAACAACATAATATTGAAGTAGCAGAAAGTCAAATATAGAGATACAATGGCTATAACAGTCTCTAGACGGCAGATCCAGAATCCTAAGTGATAGCCCAAACTCTACTTGAACCTTGCTAGCTAGCCTATACTAGAAACTTAAAGAATTAGAGCTCTCCTCTCTTCTCTCTGGAAACCCTAATTTCTGGTCTACTCTTGACTCATGGCAGATGTAGATGGAGGGGGCAGGGGCTGGTTATATAGCCCTGAGCTTGCAACGTGAGCCCTTGAATCAAACCGATTTAAGGAATGACGTAGATGCATCCTAGAAGACGGTAGGAGACTGACATATGAAGCTGGCTGATAGGTGGGCCCTTGGGGCCGGGCGACCCTAGGTGGGGCTGGCCCGCCCCACCTGGCGGTGACCTGGCTCCCACTTCGGTGTGGAGTCTTCCCGATCCTTCTGGAACCTTCTGAGGTAGTTTTCGTCGCGGATAAGTATGATTTTAATTGATGTTTTAATCCTCCTTGCCAGTTTTCTGGATAAACCCTGGTAAAAACATAAATTCACCAAAACTCGTGGAAATGGTCAGTTTAGACCCCTAAGTCTATGTTGGTGATCCTTTTTATGCATTTATTCAAGTTATGTTAACGGTTTATGATGGATGATAACTACCATCAACAACATACAAGATTGTTAGAGTGCTGTCTGAAATATTGTAAGTTACACCATCGCATCTTGTGCAAAAAAAACTATTGTTTCATAATGAGGCGACTTTGTTCTATCTCTTCGTTTACTCTCTACCGATGTTCACATAAGATCTTACAGATGACACATTTATTTCTTAGATACATGTACTTAGGCATATACAACAGTTATATAGCAATCCTCTACAAGTTTTTTTTACAATGTCACATATAAAGATAGCAATATCCTCATTGTCTACAATAGATGGCACATACAATGGTTACAATGCCGTCTATTATAATATTATAATATATTGTAAGTTGCATTGGTCATCTTATCATATGTTGAAGTTGTCTCTTCACAAAAGACAATTTAACTCTCTCTTTCCTTGTATGTACTATCTGCCATATGGACTAAAAGTGCTTACATGAAATCTTGTAGACATCATTTTTTTGCCTTTGTACATATGCCATTTACTAACTATCAAGATTCTTAGTCATGTGGACTAGGCTAATACACTACACTAACTCTACAACCTACCTCAGAAGACCTCCCTTCATGACATACTTACATACCATCCCTTGACCACTTTGTTTACATGCCATATGGTACAACCCATCTCATACAATCATACTCTTATAGTCTTATGCAACACTTACTATTTCCCCACCATTGCTCCTACCTTCACTTTATGAATCAAAATCCGCTTTAAAATGATACCAAGGCCTTCTAGACTAAGACAAATAAAGCTAAGGCTAAGATAAAAGATCATTGTTAAGTAAGGGAAAAGAAAGAAAGCAATAATATATCCAAGATGAAAATGTCAACTCTAATCCTATGTATATCTCCCATCCCTAACTACTCCCACGAAGTGACAGTTTTAACCATTTAATATGTCTTGCCTAATATCCCGTAAGTTTTATGGAATTATTGCTATGTAATTGTTGATCTTTTATTACTTTCTTTGGGCTCTCATCTCTATAGGGAAAAAATTACATAGTTATGTGATGGACAGATTACCGGAGTACACAAACTTAGAAGATAAATACACTTTACTATGCAAGCTTGCTATTTTAGGTCATAGTTTGTTCATGTCATGGATTGACATCATGCATTTATTACTAGGCCTAAAAAAAGTTAGGCTCAATAAGCCACTTGAACTCAATTTATGAAATGATCGTTTGCTCGAGCTAGATTCTGAGACAAGCTTGAGTCTAATCCTAGTCTCATGATTCCCAAACCTCCCCAAACCGACCTCAAACAGCTCGTTAAGGCTCCATATAAAGATAAATGCATTGTTATGGTGTGATCTGCCATATGTGCAATATACTAAAACATAATTCTAGCACATTGTTTCTATAGACTCTTGTAGAGTTATGCTATTATATATGTATATACGAGTATGCTCAAGGTTATTTAATCATTTTGTTGACATAGTCCGATAATCCAAGCTTGATATAGATTTTGGGCTAAGCCCAAGCTTGACCGTACCCTAGGCTCACGAGATGACCTCAAATAGCTTATTAATTAAAGTATTGTTATGAACATATACAGACTGTTATTTCCCGATCTATGTCCTATGCTTGATATGTTTATTACTACACACAATCATTGAGGTGTATATTTTTCATCATATTGTTTCTATGATCCTATAAAACCACTTCCATTATGTAAATAGCCTACTTATCCCTCTCTTTTCTTTGATATTGTATTGCTATGCTAGAAATGTTTAGGTGACACTCCATAATTAATTAATATCCCTCTAATTTGATTCGAGGCAAGTACAAGTACGAGCCTACTTTCAAGCTTGGCTTAATCATAGGCTCAGTTCTATTAGCTTTATGTCGAGTTCAAGCTTAAGGTGTTAGCCACACTCAAACTTGGACCATTTTGTAGACACGTTTGTTAACTGATATGACATTGTACATAATTGGACCATCAAAATATGAACGTAAGCTTGGGGCGTGTGTGGTGTCGGATGGGTGGAGGAGATAATTTATACTCTCTCCGTTTTAAATTATAAGTTATTTGACTTATATATATATATATATATATATATATATATATATATATACTAAAAAATCGAACGACTTATCATTTAGAATTAAAGGAGTACATATCTTAAATATGTTATTATAATTATAATCATGATCTTACTCAAAAGTGGTGCTCAGTGCAAAATATAAACTGTAATACCGCATTTTGAAAGTTTTGAAATTATACTGTGTGAAAAAAAAGTAAAACTCTGTGAAATTCCAAGCGTTTAAAACGGGACCTTAAAAGTCATTTGCTCCATTTAAATTACGGGAAGCTATAACACCTGCACCCGCAGTGTGCCCTCCCACTCAGATTTCATCCTCGGCCTCGTCTCCTCTCCTCTCCACGCCAAGCAACCTCCCCCACCCTCCCTCCCATGCTCGCCTCGAGATCTTAGCGGGCAGCTCAGGAGAGCGCCGACGAGCCCTCCGATCCCTCCTCGCCGCCGCCGCCGCCAACCGACCGGTAAGCGTCCCGATCCCCCCTCATGCTCTTTTGTTCGGGGGCTCCGCACCGATCGGTGCCGGTCTGCCGGATCGCGCCGGGGCCGGTCGGATCTGGTACGGATCTCGCCGCCCCGCGCGTAATTCCGCGATCGCCGCGTTGTGCCCAGCTCGGATCCAGCCGATGTGCGCGCGAGTGTTCCCCGTGCGCGGGTGGGGGGCTGTGGATAAGCTGGCGTTTTGTTCGCATTTGGCGTTCCTGGCTGACGTGCGTTTGTGGGTTGCAGGGGGAGGAGAGGAGGGGAGGGGAGCGATGGAGGCCGCCGACTACTCCGGGAAGCTCTTCGTCGGCGGCATCTCGTGGGAGACGGACGAGGACCGCCTCCGCGAGTACTTCGGCCACTTCGGGGAGGTCACTGAGGCCGTCATCATGCGGGACCGCAGCACGGGCCGCGCCCGCGGGTTCGGCTTCGTTGTCTTCTCTGACGCCACGGTCGCCGAGCGCGTCATCTTGGACAAACACATGATCGACGGCCGAATGGTAATTTTGCCATTTCCGCTTCCTTGTACTTTTGTCTGTCTGTCTGCTTACATAGCAAATGTGAATTTTTATTCGAATTCTGCTGTAAAGCTGCTGCTTTGTGTTTACTGTGTGAGCTGAATTGTGCATTTGGACTAGGTGGAGGCCAAGAAGGCTGTTCCCAGGGATGACCACAGTATCGTGAGCAAGAGCAACACAAGCAGCATAGGGTCACCTGGACCGGGCCGGACCAGAAAGATCTTTGTTGGAGGTCTGCCCTCAAATGTTACAGAGGCTGACTTCAGAAGGTATTTTGAGCAGTTTGGTGTCATAACTGATGTGGTTGTGATGTACGACCACAACACGCAGAGACCGAGGGGCTTTGGATTCATCACCTACGATTCAGAAGACGCCGTGGACAAAGCCCTGCACAAGAGCTTCCATGAACTGAATGGTAAAATGGTTGAGGTCAAGAGGGCTGTTCCAAAGGAGCAGTCTCCTGGACCTGTTGCACGCTCACCGGCGGGAGTGGGGCAGAACTATGCTATGAACAGGGTTCATAGCTTCCTGAATGGCTTCAACCAGGGTTACAGCCCAAACCCTATAGGAGGTTACGGCATGAGGGTCGATGGAAGGTTTGGCCTGCTTTCAGGTGCACGAAATGGGTTCTCTTCTTTTGGCCCAGGTTATGGGATGGGTATGAATGTTGAAGGTGGGATGAGTGGAACTTTTGGTGCAAACTCTGGTTTCATCAGTAACTCCAACGGGAGGCAAATGGGTTCGTACTTTAATGGAAGTTCGAATAGATTGAGTAGTCCTATTGGGTACCTTGGTCTAAATTATGACTCAGGATCAATGTTGAGTTCCATGTCTAGGAATGTTTGGGGTAATGGAAGTCTAAACTACCCGAGCAATCCTACAAACATGAGTGCTTTTGCTCCCCCTGGAAATGGGGGTCAAGTCAGTATTACCGGCGACAATTGGGGAGGTCTCCCTTCTGCTCATGGGCTGGGCAACATTTCAAGCCTTGGGTCAGGGAACCTTGGCCGTGGAGCTGGAGATAATAACTTTGGTTTGCCTTCTGGCTCCTATGGGAGGAGCAATTCAACTGGTACAATTGGTGAGCCTTTTTCTGCATCAGGCAATGCATATGAAGTGAACAACCCAGATACATATGGGAGCAGTTCTATTTATGGTGGCACATCCTGGAGGTTTGCTCCATCTGAAGTTGACATGCCTTCTTTCAGTCATGATCTTGGAAATGTTGATCCAAATATCAAATCAGACATGTCAGCAAGTTACATGGGCAATTATCCTGTTAACAACAATCAGCCAAGCAGAGGTCAGTTGCCATTTCAGCATTTTTCTCTGAATTACACATAGATTTCCGTTTCTGTAAAAAAGAACTATGCTGCATAGATGTGTTAATTACCTCAATGGTTGGGGGCAAAAAAGGGAACCACGATTTCTCCTCTTCTTGGTTTAGGAAAGCATTGCATCTATTCACTCTGAACAGATTTTTCATGGCACTGTCTTTGTTGTGGTCTCCTAAATTCCATGTAAATTTTCAGGTTACTTGAAGTCTTGAACCATGACGTATTGGTTAGTTTGTGGTAATTAAAGCTTAAGTTTTGTTACGTGTCGGCCAACTGATGTCATCCCATAACAGAATACTCCCTCCTGCCCCTTTTACAAGGCGGAGTAGAAAAGGCTAGAATACTAAGACTATATTTAATTCTCGCCAACTTCTTGCATGCATCCATGCATGCACATGTTATGGACTACACCGCACTCAGTGCACCCTGTGGCAAAAACGGGAGGCCGCCTGCAACACCTTAACTCCTTTCCACATGCACCAGAGTTGGAACTCTGGAAGGCTGCCTTGTTTACGTGAATGATTGAGTCAATGCGGGTGATAATTGAAGCAATGCCTTGTCTAGCGGATTTGCCAAATTTTGCTGCTTCGCCTTGTAACTGGTGAAGGATGAGGAGATCAAGAACAGATGGAGAGAGTACTTCGACAAGATGTTTAATGGGGAGAATGAGGGTCCTACCCTTGAGTTGGACGACTCATTTGACGATACCAATAGACGCTTTGTGAGGAGAATTCAGGAGGCAGAGATCGGGGAGGCTTTGAAGAGGATGAAGGGAGGTAAAGCGATGGGCCCTGATGGTATCCCCATTGAGGTGTGGAGATGCCTAGGCGTCAGAGCGATAGTATGGTTAACTAAGCTTTTTAACCTTATTTTTCGGTCTAACAAGATGCCTGAAGAATGGAGGAGAAGTATATTAGTACCTATCTTCAAGAACAAGGGAGATGTCCAAAGTTGTACTAACTACCGTGGAATTAAGTTGATGAGCCATACGATGAAGCTCTGGGAGAGGGTTATCGAGCATCGCCTAAGGAGAGTGACACGTGTGACCCAAAATCAGTTTGGGTTCATGCCTGGTAGGTCGACCATGGAGGCGATTTTCTTATTACGACAATTGATGGAGAGATATAGGGAGCAGAAGAAGGACTTGCACATGGTCTTTATTGACCTCGAGAAGGCATATGACAAAGTACCGAGAAATGTCATGTGGTGGGCCTTGGAAAAGCACAAAGTCCCAACTAAGTACGTTACCCTCATCAAGGATATGTACAGGGATGTGGTGACGTTTGTCCGAACATGTGATGGCGACACCAGTGACTTTCCAATTAAAATAGGACTGCATCAGGGGTCAGCTTTGAGCCCTTATTTATTTGCTTTGGTGATGGATGAGGTCACAAGGGACATACAAGGTGACATCCCTTGGTGTATGCTCTTTGCTGATGATGTGGTGCTAGTTGACGACAGTAGGATAGGGGTTAATAGAAAGTTAGAACTATGGAGGCACACGTTAGAGTCGAAAGGGTTCAGACTTAGTAAGACCAAGACCGAGTACATGAGGTGCGATTTCAGCGCGACTAGGCATGAGGAGGGAGACTTTAGCCTCGATGGGCAAGTGGTGGCCAAGAAGGATACTTTTCGGTATTTAGGATCAATGCTACAAAAGGATGGCGACATTGATGAAGATGTTAGGCATAGAATTTTAGCCGGTTGGTTGAAATGGCGTCAAGCTTCTGGTGTCCTCTGTGACAAAAGGGTGCCTCAGAAGTTGAAAGGTAAGTTCTATAGGACGGCGATTCGCCCGGCGATGTTATACGGTGCTGAGTGTTGGCCTACAAAAAGGCGACATGTCCAACAATTGAGTGTAGCAGAGATGCGTATGTTGCGTTGGTGTTGTGGGCAGACAAGGAGGGATAGAGTCCGGAACGACGATATTCGGGATAGGTTTGGGGTGGCACCAATTGAGGAGAAATTGATTCAACATCGGTTGAGATGGTTTGGACATGTTCAACGGAGGCCTCCTGAGGCGCCGGTGCGTAGTGGGGTTCTAAAGCGGGCCGATAATGTAAAGAGCGGTAGAGGTCGACCTAAACTAACTTGGGACGAGTCCGTTAAGAGAGACCTTAAGGAGTGGAATATCTCTAAGGATTTAGCTATGGACAGGAGCGCTTGGAGACTGACAATCAACGTGCCTGAACCGTGACCTCTTTCTGTCTTGTGCCATTTATGTCCCTTTATGTGTCTCCCTGTTTATCGTCTCTTTTGGGTTTCATCTCTAGCCTACCCCAACTTGCTTGGGACAAAAGGCTATGTTGTTGTTGTTGTTGCCTTGTAAAAGGGACCTGAGGGAGTAAAAACAGAAAATCATATATTTCGGACGTCCTGACTCCTATGGCCTTCTAGAACTTGACAATGAATTATCAGTACATTTATAAAACACTATGTGAGTTTGTACTTGTATGAACATGACATGTGCATCTTACAGTTAGAATGTTACTTCTTTATCTTGTAGCATAGTGCGAAAGGGCCTCTAGCTAGTTGGTTAGGTGGCTTGAGTAGCACTCCTTACGTGTCCTAGGTTTGATTTGACTCCCTGTGGGAACGAATTTCAGACTGGGGTTAAAAAAATCCCCTCATGTGTACCATACCAAAGCACAAGGTCTAAGTCCCGGCCCTGCTCGTGGTTGTTCTCACATAGGCTGTGGTGCCGCTGTGTATGGGTAGGGCATGGGTTTAGGGGTTTTCTCGACCTGCATGAGAATGTCTTCTTAGCAAAATGCCTGGGGCTGTCTTACCCCCCTGTAGACCGAATTTTCTTTTTTCAAGCATTTTACTGATTTCTAAAGTTGAGTTGCAACTTACAAATAGAAGATTGACAGTAGTAGACTGTAGAACTGAATTGTAATCAAACTATTTGAAGTCACTGGTCTATTGGCCCTTGTATTTAGTGTTGCATTGCGCAGTTTAACTGTACAAGAAGCACCGTGTAAGCTTCTTGCCCTTTATTGGTGAGATTAGAATAGGATATTCGATTGGAAATGGACTTTTAGCCACATGATTATCAGAGTGCTTGGAATTGAACAATCAGGATCCATTTCCAAGCAGGAACATCATATTACTTGCCAGTTCCATCAAACTAAGGAGCCCCTACAGCTTTGAATGATGATGAATAAGTCCAGTATTTAACACTGGCATTGTCTCTTCCATCGGCCTCAATATCTGCCTTGATATAGTCATTGTGCATTGCAAATTCATTGAACATTGTGCTGAATAAATCAAGGAAATTAGGAAGTGATTTATGTATGATGTTTGCAACATTCTGGTCAAACTCCGGATATATTCAAGGATATTTAACATGCTGCCTGTGAATTCTTGTGACCAACTGGTTCCTACTGAAAGCTGAAATTTTCTACAATTAATTTTGCGGCTTTGTCCTGCAGTTGAGTGTTCAGTACACTGTTAAAAAATGTGTAGTGTTTGTGTGAACAATCTTGTAGTATATAAATAAAAAACATATTAAAAGATTGGAACCCTAAAAGATTATGGGGAAAGAGGGGTAAACTGTCAGCTTTTCTTAACAGTGTCATGCGTATATGTGAAGATTGTATAGACGAGAGCAAATGATTTTGTTGAGATATGTTGCACCTTGGGTTGCATCGTCAATTAATCATTAGGAGTTTGTGCTGTGATTCAAAAAAAAAAAATCCACTTTTGGTTTTTCTTAAAGGATCATTCCGGGTGGTCTTGTTTCTTATGCTATCGCTTTGCTGTTTGAAGAAGTAAACTAAGCCATCAGGAAACTTGACAAATTTGAGATTTGAGTTAGGGGAATGCCTCTGCTTTTGTAGGTTATATATTCATGGCATAATATATGGTTTACTTCTTTGAAACTTTCATATTGTAACTAGTTTATGTGCACATGCAAATTTCATATTTCTAATGTATGTATACCATATATTTTTATTATAAATACACTTAAGTCTTATCTTACAACTATGGTACACATGTAATCTAGAATTTTGTAGGATGTGTTCTTGATTATTGTTTCCCTTTTACCTTGTAGAAGTGAACATCAGGCAAAACGCCACTCTTGTCATGCACTCATGCTAATAATTTTCTTGCACTTATAGATAATTATAATTAATAATTAGTATAAAAATTTGTAAACTAGTAGGAACCAAGTGGAGACCAACCAGTCAACCTTTGCATCAATGCATAGTTGATTTACAATAGTTTTTACTAGTTTGGCTGGTAACCCAAGCTGAAAGTCTATATACATATAGATGTCTATGCAAAGGAAGTTAGCAACAATGTGACAGGGCTGATTAAAATAAGCTTATAGATTAGGGAGGATGTGCTATTCACCATTGGACTAAGACACCACAAAACCAACCACTAAGCTGCTTTCTGGGCATCTGTTCCGTTTCTTTCTTTTCGTTATTTTGTACACTGAAATGAAAAATGTCTTAGTTACTGAATATATCATATAATGGTTTTGTATTTTCTTTTGTTCAAGTTTAAATAGGTACCTTAATGACATAAAGTCGGCGTTGGTTAGCCATGACTAGGATTCCTGGAATGAGAGCCATTTCATCTTTTTGCCTCTCTTCTTTTTGTATCATTTTTAATGTAATCATTTTTATTGTATCAGTTAAGCATAAGTAGTTCCACCAAATTGTGGGTTCAGCAAATTTTTTATTCTAGGTTTTGATTTTTGAAACATATTTCTCTTTTTGCTTGACAACTGTAGAATTCCTGGCATGGTTCTTTTATTTAGAGGCAGTTATCAACTGTAGAATTCCTGGCATGGTTCTTTTATTTGTTGTACAATAGAGGCAGTTGTTTGTCTATTCTATGTACTTGTTCATCAAGAATGCAGAAATGAAATGCAGTGTCCATTTGCATTTCCTGCATCTATTGATTAAAAGTCTGGAGATTCTGTTTTGTGGTTGATTATGTTTAACATTCTGGCAATATGTCAATCCTTTTAAGACGTTTGATATAACTTGTAAATATCCTTTAAACATAAAAATATCAATCGGTTGCGATTTTAATGGGAATTTTGCTGTGGCTAGCTATTATTATACTTGGCAAAACTGAACTAATTTTGAATGATACACAAGGAAACTTGGTGCTGGATCTTTGTTTATCTTGAAAAGATGATCTTAATAGTTGGTTTTACTGAGACTTGAGGTATCTTGCTCAGCTTGTGTTCTAGAAATTAGACAAGATGTAGATTTTAAATTAGACAAGCAGTATCTTCATGCATAGAGCATCTGGTCAGTGCAAATTTCATTATGCTGTACGCAAGACCTGCTTTTTACTCATGAGCTGTAGTCCATTCTGAACATGAACTTTTTCTATGCAGCACCTTTTTTTCTCTGGTATCAGAGCGAGCTATAGATATGCTTTTTTTGTTTCTTTATTTAAAAATGAATTTATTTTGTGTTTAACATAGTTTGAGGACAAAAATCAAACTTTGAAGCTCTAACAATGATGGCTCCTTTTGCAGGTATCACTTCCTAGGGAGAGTATTACTATATATTCATATATGACTTGGGATAGATGAAACACCCATTCAGTCAGGCATCCAGGTTCCAGGTGCATGACACTGTGAATCGGTGATTGTCAGGTTAGTTTTGTCTAGCTAACCAGTGGTGTGGTTTACAACACCAACATGCTAGAGGAGGAGCGGATACAGAAACATTTTCTGAAGGGCTTCTTTTTTTTTGTCATGTTTTAGTTTTGATTCCCGCGCGTGGCTAGGCCTTTTGGTTTTTGAATGAGATGTGCAGTGGTGATTATTGCGGCGCATATTTAGAAATCGTGTTCCAACATAAGCTGGAAAAGTGTCTGTATACGGATAAACATGTATACCAACCAAAGGGATGCTGTATTATCTTGCCCATTTGTTACTACATTAGTCTGTGTTTTCTATCGCTTTGAACCATTCGTCTTGCACTCTGGAGATTTTGTTGTTTTGCTCATGAATTATGCATGCAGTGTAGTAGTTTTCTCCCCTTTCCGCGGCTTGTTACACTTGTGCCTTTCTTCGTTTTTCTGTAGATAATTGGATCCGATTATTTGGCATTTGTACATCATTGTTGCTCCAAAACAATGCTGTAACATTCGACACTAAATTTAAATTCAGCTTCTCATCAAGCACCATAGTTTGCAAAATAGATGGGTCGTCATAGGTTTAGTTAGCATATGGGCGTGTACCATGTGGATGTGGACTGTGGCATCCGTGTGACTTAGAGCAGCCAAAGGACTTCTCTATTTTTATCTTGATCGTGTGCCTAGCTGAACATGATTTGCTTTCTCATCATTTGAGTCTGCTATCTTTATACATGCACACGCAATGCGTAAAGTAAGTTTCAACCCGAGTGTGTAGGCTGAAGTGCTGAAATCAGGACGACCATGTCGTAGTAATTGTGTTTCTGAAATTGCTGGGCTCTATAATTGTTTGATTCCTCAAACCAAACATCCTCGAAGGCTAGAACATGCTATTTGCAATCCCAGGTTCTAGTGCTGAACATGCTATTACCCATGATCCAGAACGTAAGGCAAAGATTGCCTAGACCTTGCTCAACAATGTAGTCTCTCTTAACCTCATGAGCCGGATGTCTCTTTAGACTGTCTCCAATAATGCAACTCATACCCAAAATAGGTCATGCACAGTGTTTTGGTTACCCAAAAACACCCTCCAACAGAGCACCCAGACCAGAGACGTATTTTTCATACCCTCGCGGCCAGCATGCAAGTATGCGTCTCCTAGACGGGAGAATGCAAATCTCTGCCGCGGGCCATGGCTTCCTCTTCTCGGCGGCTTCCTCTTCTCCACGTGGGTGACGCGCTGCTCGAGTTTGGCGCCGCCGCCTCCGGCGAATCCAGGGCCACCGCGCTCCTCGCTTGCCTCACTGCCGCACCTTCCTCTACCTCGAGCAGCCTTCCTCAAGCACGTCCAGGGCCGGCGGAGAAGGTGAGCGCGGCGGGCGGGCCGAATCCTCGCCGTCCGGCCACCCACCGGGCCGAATCGGCCGCCGGCCAGCTCCCTCGTGCGCTTGCCGACGTCGCCGCGGCGGCCGTGCCCGCCATCCTCGCCGTCCGGCCGCCGCACCCACCATCCTCGTCGTCTGGCCGCCGTCCTCGCCGCCGCGGCCGTCTTCCGGGTCGTCGTCCCTGCTGCGCGCCGTCTTCTTCCTCGTCGGAGTAGCCATACCCGCCGTCTTCTTCCTCGGAGGAGGAGGTTTTGGGTTCTCAGTTGGGTTAGCTGTTGGAGAAGCAAGTTTTGGGTATGCGAGTTTTTTTTACTGTACATAACCCAAATCATGGAATGAGTCTGATGTTTGGGTCTTCATTGTTGGAGACAGCCTTAGCCTGTTTATTATTACCGTGCTCTGTCAACCCGGGGGGCTACAAGACCTTAAGATGATGTTGACCCTTTCCTTGTCACTGTCACTTTCTATTTCTGCCATGAGCCGGACGTTGCTTTGTTGGGCTGGCGACGGGCTTTGGCATGGAAACAGAAAGAGAACGGTCGAAAAGAAATTGGAGAAAAAGAAAAATGAAGTGGAGAGTTGGCATGGATTTGAGAAGGAAATTTGACCCCAAAACAAAGTTGATCATTTTATAGTTGTATAAATTGTTGGGGGAAGGCTTGCCCGGCACAGCTCCTACCCGGCGCTCGACCTCTTGCTGACCCGTCCAACCAGCCTCGCTGTGGGTGCTCGCCCCCGCCGTGAGGGTTTCAGCTTGTCTTGATTCAACCTGTGCATGCAGGTGTCGCACGTGAAGGCCCGTCTCGCCGAGGGATCACGGCAAGTGAAACGCCGAGCTATGGCGAACGGCAGACCCTCGCTTGGGATACGCGGAGATCTGAGGCCCGCCGTGCAAAACAACCATTCTGGAGGCGGCGGTGGGCCCACCGAGGCAGTTGGAGCTCGGAGTGGTTGATCAAGGGGAGGAGATTACCGCCGTACCCTTGAACGGTGTTCAGCAGTCGTCTCTTTGGTTATAACCCTTATGTAATTTTACCGTGACCCTGGGCGACCTTGGGTATGGCCTATAAATACCTGGGGCGCTCGTATAAGAAGGGGATCGGATTTTTCCGAACAATTTAATGGGCATTTAATCCGCATTTGTGCACTATCTTAAGCTCGTGAGTTCATCCTCCCTCGCTCGCTTACGTTCGGTTTACTTCCTCCCTGTGGGAAGCCCTCGACCTCTCCTTGCGTGATCCATAGCGAGGGTGAGAGGCCAAGAGTGACCCCACATAAATCTTTTCAAATACTAGTTTCAATAACCATTTAAAATACATGTGTTTCATATACTTTTGGAACATATTTGTCAAATTAAAATTAAACTAGTTTAAAAAAACATAATTTTCAAATAATTTTAACTATATTTTGAAACACTTTTGAAGCTAAATTTTAAACTAAGTTTACCCTTCTTTTGAAAGCATATTTTTAAAACTTCATTTTTGAAGAGAAAAACATATTCAAGGTTTAATAGGATTTTTAGTTAAAAAAAAGGCTTAATAGGATTTTGAAGTTCATTTTCTAGACAATAAATTAATGCACAAGCTGAAATGCAACAAAAAATCAAGTTTCTATTTTTTTTTTAGAAAATCACATTTTTCATTATCAAATGGAGAACAGATTAAACAAAGATGGGAGAATTTTAGAGAAATAATAAAATTATTTATTTTATTTATTGTTTTTATTCACATCCCAAAATAGAAATTTTGGGTGTGACATTTTTTCAACTTTCTACACACCCCGGCTCCATGGATACTGCACCGCATCATCCACTCCTGTTTGCTTCGCTGAAAAGCCAGGCTGAAAAGTACCGTTCGCTGATTTTGTCATGAGAGAAAAATACTATACCATGACTAATAAGCCAGGCTAACAGGTTCAAGCAAACATGGATGATCTGCTAGCTTGTCCTAGTGCTACTAGTGTATCATTTGGTGGAACTATTTCGGGTGGTGGAGGAGAGGGGTCCAACCATGCCACAGTTATGAGCATTGTTACACTCGTGTCTCGACACACAAACTTTTCTTCCTTGCCATTGATGTTAAGATTGATCTCTCTAGCTCCCACATCTATGTTTGCATTCACGGTGCTCAAAAACAGCCTCCTAAGGAGGAGAGGGGGTTTGGTGTCTACGTTGATGTCGAAGACCACGAAGTCCATGGGGATCCAGATTTTGACTGGAATGTCCTCTGCAACTCTCGCAAGCATATTGGTTGGTTAGCCGCAAGCGCATAGGGTAGGGACATGATGGTGATTCTGACCGGAATATCCTCTGTACTATCTCCGTCCAAAAAAGAATGCAACTACGTGTTGCGTGCCAGCAAAAGTAGGTCACATTTGACTAAATTTCTAGCAAATACTATTCACATTTACGGCTCCAAAATAATTTATTATAAAAATACATTTCGTAATTAATCTAATGATATTTATTTGATATCATAAATATTGATACTTTTTTATCTATAATTGATTGAACTTAAAATACAAAACCATGACACTGTGCTAGAATTACATTCTTTCTTATACGGAGGGAGTACTTCAGTTTATTAAAAACTACTACCTTGGGCATGATGGTGATGTTCGCTCCAAGGTCATTACCCAATTGAGCAATTGAGCATGTCGAGTACGTTAAAAAAAATAGGCTCCTTTGAGATACGTGCGGAGCACGTTTATAAATGCTCCTCTCATCTCCCCTATCCTTCCGTTGCACTGAAACCAATCAGAACCACAAACAAATAGGGAGATGGGTTGACACTGCTTGACTACAGTAAGTATGCATTCATTCTGCAATTTCTAGGAGAGAGTCCATTTTACTCCTGACCTGTGAACGCATTCATAATTTCACTCCTCGTCCTATTATTCAGACGGTGGTATCACGGTGTCTTTTATCATTCAATCCTCACGGAATGCCAAACCAATTAGCCATGGAAATATTAGCTATCAACTATTCAACTTGCACCGCCAAAGTTAATGAGTAAATAGAAAATCGATCCATTATATACTAAAAGTTACGGATAGATGATCACACAATTCTACATAAGTCTGAAGTACACAAACACTGTCAAACAACAGCAGCAATCTGCGTTATGCTGTCAAATTGCAACCGATCAGCAGCTACATTTGTCTCATCCTGCCCACTGCTCCCAGCTAGATACGCTATATATGTGCTAGATACAGGTGAAAGTTGAAGGACACAATTTTGCACCTTGCCTTAGGACTTCTCGATCCTTGAGGGCCACCATTCTTGCAACTTTGATCTCAACCTAATCTCTGAGGTTCACAAGACAAATGCACAGTTGATATGAGCTATTAGAACAGGAAAACAAGGATGTGATTTTGATAAGATATGGCCCTACTAACATGGATTAACAGAGGTACATAAGCAATGTTAAAGGCTTCCCTCACTAAATCTATATATATTAATTCTGCAAATTGCTTCGCTAGCAATCCAGTTACTGCTATAATGACATTTTCTAGCCTTCAAATTTGATTTGGAGGACTATTTGTGGAACTTTGGCTGTGAAACCCCTAGAGTGTATGATCAAACATGAGGTGTACCAACCTAAACAAATTGATGCGAAACCAGAAAAGGTATATACAACTAACCAACTTCACTTCTTTTATGCATGGTTTGGACCTTTACATTTAGATGAAGCCCCAAAGCTCAACTGTTGTTCTTACAGAAATAATGATAATATGGATTGTCATGTTAAGTGGATATGCTAGTGTCGGTTAAAAACTTGTTACAGTAAAAGAAATACAGACTAGTCACGACAATTAGTCCGACAATTAGGTCAGTCAGACTCATTACCAGTTAGGGCACACATCCCATCTACTTGGTCGCTTCCTCTTAGGAGGCAACTTTTCCACAGGATTTGGTACATCCTTTTTTGGAAAAATTATAGGCCTTGCTACATCAGAAAGCATGTCTCCATCCTCTGGTTCACTCTCAGTCTCGGACTCTTCACTAATCCATCCATAGCAGGGAGGCCTTGCACGAGGAGGTCCTTTGGCTGGAGGCAGTGGCAGTACATGTTCCAGGGGAGGTGGACTGTTGGGAGAAGCTTGCCGTTCAAAGGCTGACTGAGATTCATTCGATGCTTCACGATCCACATGTGAAACTTCCATACCATTTTGTGGTGATGCCTCTTCTGCAGCTGCTGCTTCTTGTTTCTGCATAACAAAGACACATCCATTTGAAATTCTGACTGGATGGCAAAACAAATCCCAAGAAGTAATTTGCTAAAACTGAGCGACTTTTCTTGACAAATTCTTGATGATTAGCAGAAATTTTGATCATAATGCTGTATGTTTCATTGTGAGTTTTGATAGTAATTATAAGCAGGTTTGCAAATACTCACAGGGCTGTGAACTTGACATGGATGTATCATGTATGTCCATAAATATGCAAATTTAGAACATCAAGTTGCTGCTTAAAAAATATTGTCCTAAGGTGCTTACTTGGATCGTAGCCAGTGAAAATGCTTATAGATTTCAATATTCCAAAGGAATGTATGCAGCACATATATGTATTTATGGATCAATGTTGAACTCTACATTCTAGCATAAGAGGCTATGCACAACTAAGATGTAAAATTCAGGCAAACAGAACCCAACCAAGCGATGAAAATCAAGAATAGCGGCAACAAAGTGCCACAGTCAGGCGAGAAAGAAAGGGAATTCACCTGATCCTGCTGCGCCTGTTCTTCTAGGAGTCTGTCAAGCACGACACGGTATGAATCCTCCTCCAGTAAGAACCACCCATCTTTCCCGTACAGCTGTATCATCGAGTATCATGGACGAAGCAGTTAGTATCCTTATTCTTCAGTCAAACATTTGTTGCATTTGTCAGAAAAGAAAAGGAATTCCTCAATCAAATACCGGGCCATCTCTCTTTTAAAATTTGAACAATCAATGGATCAGCTCTTTAATCATGAAAAAAGTGTCAGGTTTGCTACATTCCCCATCCGAAAAATAAAGGGGAAAAAATAAAACTGTGACACCACCGAGAATGCACCCACCTCTCTCCCAGGACGAAATCAAGGTGGTTTCTTTGCTAGGAACATCCTGTAGCACGCCTGTCTAAATTTCAGGTGCACTTGGATGTTCTCCAATCTCCACTGAGCTAGATGATCCAGCAGCCCAACGAGAAACCCCCAAAAATCTTGCCGTCTCCCCGCGGTTTCTTGAACCAGGGAAAGGCGCTACCTTTTCTACTCCCCCATCACAAGAATTTCAACCGCGTCCATCCACAGAGAAATAGCAACAATCTAGGACGGAGAGAGAGAAAAAAAGCGGAATATTCACCTAGAGGAGGAACATGGACAGAAGAATACTCCAAAGGTACCCTAGTACCTTACGCTACTCGATGGCAAGATTCCAAGAAAGATTTCTGAGAAAGGGGAGCAACAACTACCTTGAGGAGTTGGTTGATGATCTTGCGGATTCGGGGCTTGGCGAAGCCGTACGGGACGAGGTTGTCAATGGCGGCGTCAATCCGCCGATCTCCTCTCTTGGCCCTCGGCCGCCCCATCGCCTCAGCTGCTACAGTCCCCTTCCGATGGCTGAGGGAGTGAATCTTGAATGCTCCGCGCTCTGATTGAACGTAGAGGTGCGAGACGGAAGCACGACGGGAAAGCAGGCTCTAGGGTTGGGCCTGGTTTAGATTTCAGAATTCACCCCCAAATTTTACTATGCAAAAAGAAGATTCCTCATCACATTAAAATGTCGGCACATATATGGAGTACTAAATGTAGATGAAATAAAAAACTAATTGCACAGTTTTGTTGTACTTTACAAGACGAATATTTTGAACCTAATTAATCAAGATTTGAACAATTATTATCACAAGAAAACAAAACTGCTACAGTACTCGGGGTGGCACTGTGCCAAATTGGCCACCCCGAGTTGGGGAACTAAACAAGGCGTTGGGTTGGTTTGGGGATCGAGGTCTCGGTCCTTTTTAATTGTCGCCTGGTTCCTCGTCAGTCGAAAGTTCGACCAGGGCCATGTTTAGTTGGTAATTGTTTTAAAGCATGGTAGGACTTTTCGTTTGTATTTGACAAATTTTGTTCAATCATGAATTAACTAGGTTCAAAAGATTCGTCTCGATATTTACAGACAAACTGTGCAATTAGTTATTTTTTACCTACCTTTAATGCTCCATATCTATGCCGACATATGCAATGTGACGGGAAATCTTGAAAACTTTTTGCATTTTGACACAAACTAAACCAGGCCCAAGTCTGAAAACTTTATTAATACAAGTGAATATGCTCGTGTGTTATAACGGGAGGAGAAAATTATTGTTGTTATTGTTATTATATAAACCGCTCGTAGTCAAAAACACAAACAATAAATTACCAAATTGACTTTATTGATATAAAAAGGGCTATAGTTCTAGCACCAATAACAACCGTGATTGGGATCTCGCATAGGTGAGGTACCCTTAAAGACATATTATAAGATTTTCTCGGAGGCTAAGAAACGTGGAGTGTAGGATTTTTTTAGAAGAAAATATTTCAAGAAAAACATGGAGTGCAATTATACATGACACCGTGACCTTGTACACGTAGGACCATCAAATCTGGATGCTGAGATTTTCCTTTAGCAGGCAAGTTCATCAGTCCAGCCGCCCCCATTCCATTCTTATCTAAGGCATGTTTTTTTTTGTTTTTGACTTGAGCTCCATGAGCGGCTTCATTGGTGTAGTGAAAGTTGTTTTGATTAAACGTTTGGTAGAAACATTTGTTTTTGTGGCTGATAACCTGATTGATTATGTTTTGTTATGAGAGAAAACACTATACCACAACTGATAAGTTCAAACGAACAGGACAATATATCCACAACACCCTTCTCTTTTTTCTATTTGTTTTTCTTCCTTCCTTTTACGTCCCTGCCTTTTTTACCTATATTCCCACTTCCTTTTTCTATTTGTTTTTCTTCTTTCTTTTACGTCCCTGCCTTTTTTACCTATATTCCCACTTCCTTATCCGCAGCTGATTGTAGAGTTAACATTGGTGCTATGACTCTTATTATATATTACTAAACAATATTAATATTATTTTTTAGAAAAACTAATAATATCCAACAAACATATCATGATAAATTTATCCATCCACCACAACTTTAACCTTATCCTTTCACCTCAAAGTACGGAGTACTCCTTTCACCTCCTTTTAACAATTGTTTATCCGTTCCTTTCCAGCAGAGGAGTTGGCAGGCGAGGGGCGGAGCGGGCCATGAGAACGGAGCTGCTCGTTGTTCTGCTGATGACCGGGCGCGCGTGAGTGGCCACGGAGCAGAGGTCTGGCATGGACTGTGGCTAGGAGATGCAACCGGCCGTGGCATAGTTCCGGCGTGCCCTCTGCCCTGGGACGGTGGACGGAGCGGCTCCGGCGTGGCCAGGATCGAAGTGCAATCGGGCGACGTGGCTGTCTGTGGAGGAGCTCTGGCTTGGTCTATTCCTCAAACCTCTTACCGAGTCCGACGGTGAGGGCTGTGGCCCTGTGGGCATGAGATTAGGGCCCTCCGGCTTCCTTCGCCCTACGCTGCCCGTTCCCTGACAGCCGGCGGCCGACGTCTCTCGCCGCCTCGCACCCCCGCGGCCAGTCTTCTAGGTGGCTTCATGCTGAAGCGCCAAGGCGGCCCACGATTCTGTGCTCGGCGGCCTTGTAGCTCCATGCCCCGAGGCTCTACGCCGCCCGCTCACCGGCATCGCCGTGCCATGGTGGCTCCGCTCTAGCTTCCCTGCGACCAGGCTACAACGGCAGGCGTCTCCGGTCTCCCACGTCCCAGGCTTCCTGTTGGCTCTGCGCCTAGATGCCTTGAGGGCCCGAAGCTTTGTGCCCTTTAGCCCCATGGCCTTGTGCCGTCGGCTGAATTTGTTTATGTTTGATATATATTTATTTTTTGATTTATGATCAATTTGGATTGCATTGCATGCGTTGAATCCGTGATCGGAAGTGAGATGATAAGGAGTTCAAGTTCGAGTCTTGCTGTAGTCATGATTTTTTCTGTTATTTTTTACATGGATTTCCTTGCATATTACTCTGGATCTGGCATCGCTGCACGGACCGAGGAGGCACGCAGCCGAGTCCAGACAGAAAATAGTCCAGACTAAAAATATATATTCATCTTGACGCCAGCTATTAACTTGTATGTAAATAAAGAAAGCGAAACAAAATAAAGAACTCAACTCTATTTCTTTTCTATTTGATTATTTTAGAGTTCTATTCTGAGTACGAGGAATCTATTTAGATTAGGATTCCTACTCCATATTGGCCTAGACGCGAGCTACTCCAACTTGTATGAGCACAAGCTATATATATAAATCCAGACCAAAGAAAGTCTCCATCGTTCGGTAGTTAAAGGAAGACGGACCAACAAATGGATGGACGAAAAAAAGCCTAAAATTTTACCTCTTTATTAATAGGTATAGATTTATATCTCTAAATAATTATATTATAAGATATATATAAGGAAAAATATAATAATATTTATTATAAATCATATATATTAATAATCTCTAGTATATATTTGATCATGTTGAGTATAT